>LPNX010384261.1:220955-255313 GCA_001517045.1 Pseudotsuga menziesii | reverse complement strand
TAAGCCATTTTTTAATGGTTTAAATGGAAAAATTCAAAATGTAAGAAATATGTGATTCGGAGTCCGTTTTCGGCGTTGTTGGGCTCATTTTCACACCCAAAGCAGCATCTTTACCCAATGGCCACTTTCACTTTGTTTCGGCCAGCTGAAGCATCCCGAAAGCCATCATTCTGCTAATAGAGCATCAAATTAGCATTTAAATGCTAAGTTTGGTTAAAATGCACCAAAGTCAAAAAATTAATTAAAAAAAGGGTGAGGTGACATGGCATGATGTCACAACAACTCATGCGACCCTTTTCTAATGTAATATGACTTAAACTTTGGATAAAGAATGAAGCTACGAATTAATATTATAAGAGGATGACGTGAGGGTAAAAAGCATGTTCACGCTTATGTGGTAGTGATGAGTGGGATTGGTGGGGGGACCCATCCATTTAAGAATTATAATAATTTATAAACCATGGTATAAGCGTTGCATACATACGATTTGTTTCATGTTGAAAGGGTGATGTCAAAAATGGACTTACGCATGCTTTGATTGCATGGATGCGATTGCTTATTAAGGTGACGTCAAATCTAAGTGGAGACTCACTCTTTTGTTTGGTGGGTGCGAATGGGTGAGGGTGGTGTTATCACATATATAGTAGCCGGGCTACCATATTCTATTTTTCCGATACAGTACATTTTTCAGCGAGATCTCTTACATATGAGATGCTGAGATGAGCAGTTGTGACAGATCATTATTTTATTTGTGGACTATTGTACTCTCCCATGTCAGGACTGAGTCTCAGGACACTCAAATTTGAGGACCGATGTAGCCATTTAGTCATTACAGAGCAGTTATTGATGCCCAGTTTTATATCAGTGCTTTCTCATTGGACACATCATGTTTCAGATGGATTATATGCATGATTATGACTCGGCTTTTATTATATTGTGTTATGGTTATCATTGCTCTTATACTCATCTTTGTGACATGTATTAACATGTAGTGTCATGATCTGGCGGTCATAATTATATGGACTTGGATGTATTTGTATTATGTATTGATGTCCCTACTCTGACTTTGAAGTTCTTGATCTATACTCATTGGTTTTACCTTCCTTAGAGAGAATAGAGGTCGTCATTCCCGCCATTGTTTTGGCTTGCTAGTGTTGGCTTCATCATTCATTGTCTCCACCCATCCATTACCTTCTAGTTTTGTTTCTAACCCGATTTACTACTTGACTTATGGCATGGAGGACCTTTTCCCTGCTAGAACCTTTGTTGGACAAACCTCCCTATTTATATTGTGTCTCGGCTCTGAGTTGGCGACAGAACTTGCCTTTGGTGAGTTGGATTGTATGCCTAAATCATTTTGGTTGGTTGTCCTGATGTTTGGCACTGTGCAAAACTCCCCTTGGTCACTTGAGATTTTGTTGGCTAAAACTGAAAGCTCATGTACTACTTCTATTGGAAATGTTTATATGCGCCCATAGAAAATGAAAATGCTAAAACTGTGTTTTTTAACATATGTGAAAAATGACAAGAGCAATACTCCTCGAAGGGTATAAGAAAAGGTCTAAAAAAGCAATGGTTAAATATATGCTATATCCAAATATTGCTAACCTTATAAATGTGAAAATGTCCTGGTTGAAAGCTGCAGTTAGTTGTACTTTTAAGCACTGGTGAAGTCCCCAAAAGGACATATAGGCCAAAAAGGCCATGGAAATAAAATTGATGATCCTAATGAAACTGGATCAAACTTGATGTAGACATAATGCCTAAGTTGAATAAGTACTCTCTAAACAACTCAACCATTTGTGAGGCATTTCCATTCCTTGTGTTGTTGTTTGTCCGGCACTGGTTATAGTGAGTATTCCCCTTCCATATCCAAAGTGTCATGATGTTAAGTAGGTCATCTTTTTCCCTAGCCTTGTCAATTTTATCCTTCACCCTTCACTAGAAAATTGACTACAACTATGAAGTGAGTATAGTCCTGAAAGTCTAGTCTGAGTAATAATAAATAAAGCATTTTATATGTATTTGGTTTATGTACCGCCAGTGAACTGACTACTACTTGTTGTGATGGTTGCTTAAATGATTTGTAGAGCATGTCTTAGCCTTGTAGCACTTGCAGCAGATGGATGATAGTCTGAGTTATATTATTGGTATCTGGTCATTTATAGCTGATTATATTGTTTATTGGATGTTGTTGATGATCAGGCAGAGACCTAGAAAGGGTATGAGTATACACCCTAGATGGATTTGGACTCTCTAATTCTAATGAGACAGTTTATTTTCAGTTTTGGGCACTTGCAGAGATTATCAAGCTCATTTTACCTTTCTGATGCAGTTTTGCTTCACAGGATGATGTGTCTAAGCAGGGAAATGTTTTGTTTGGATCTCCTAGGACGTTGTATGGGGCATAGGGGTGTAGCCACTTGTTTGTACCATAGTACCCCCATCTCAGAGAGCATGGTGGGCTCAGTTTGACAACACAAACACCCTAGGAGGTTGTTTTTGGTAGGTTCACATTTCTCGAGGCAGATTAAAAAATGATTAAATGACTATTGAAGAAATCGATTTGGGCTACTGAGGAAAAAAAATGACATGGGATGAGTCATGATGATGAGAGTGATGTCATCCACACCTCGTCCAGCAGTTGTAGCACTTGATTGGGCCCACACCTATTTTTTGGGCATTTTTATATTATTTTTTGAAGTTTTTGGGAGGCTCACGATTTCCTCAAGGAGGCACAAAGTCAAAAAATTAAAATATTGTATTACTTTATTGTGCCATGGGGCAACCAGAGGGAGTTAGTTAACACTCCATGGACCTCCTATGTGCTTCATTTATTTCTTGTTGAGTGGGGTACACTCTTTATGGGTGATTTAGTCCACTTTGGTACTTTATGGTTATATTGATCCATGTATTGTATGTTGAGCTCATCTCAACCATTGATTATAATATTTTATCTTTTAATCTTAGCCACTCGTTTTGAAAGTGGTTAGGATTTTGGTTCTCTCATTTCTATTTAAAAGAGAGAGCTTCTCATTTGTAAGGGGTCTTTGGCTCTTTGATCTTATTAATAGAAAGATTTTTTTGTGGATATTTTTTGGATCTGCTTTACATTTGGTGTTCTTCGGTGGTGATTGGAAAATCTTTTGCTTCCTAGCATTCGGAATATTTTGTGAGATCTATACTCTTTTTTCGGAGTCTTTGTCTTGTCTATAGGAGGGCGACTTCATCTTGGGTGTTTTTGCAGGGGGGCCTCAACTTGCTTGGATTGGTTTCATCTGTGGTAAGGGGTTTTCATTAGTTTCATTGTGATCTATGATTGCATCTTGTTACTTTTCTATAGATCTTGCTTTTCTTTCATGATACGACAAATACGATATTGTTGACGTTTGCTTGTGTAGGAGAGAGGGCGCACTGGTCACTTGGGGCACAACGTTGGGCTTAAAACTCACTCATATCTTCCATAATTGATCGGGATGGAGGGCATCATCATCAACAAGGCATCTACAAGCATTTCCAGGTAAGATCTAAAAGGTAAGTCTTTTCTCTTTCAGAGCTCAATCCATTGTACCTTCTTTCCTTCAATTTTCTGAAAAAACTCCTAAATAATATAATCCAAAAAAAATATTTAATCGGGGACCCGCTTGATCTTTGTGCAAACCATTTCTAAGTTTTGTGGATTGGGCATCCCCCTTACTGAACCATCCTCAACGCTGCACTAATTTTGACTAGTTTGCCCTATATCTGACTTTTTGACTGCTCAAACCCAAGCGCCCCACTGAAAATTTGACTTTTTCCAGAATTGACTTTTTCCGAAAAATAATTACATGGGTGTGTAGATCAGGTCTTCCTCATTCCAGAACACCCCCAACGCTGCGCTAGTTCCTGCTAGGTTTCCCTAGATCTGAAAAACTGACTTTCAGTCTCCTAGCCCCCCTCATCAGATTTTGACTTCTCCTAAAATATTCTGATTTGGGTTTGTAGATCGGGCCAACTTGATCTCATTTCCACCCCAACGCTAAGCTGATGGTCTCCTGGTGGCTCTAGATCTGCCTCTCCAAACCCTAGCACTAGCCCTCCTTCTACTGATTTTCCTGTAACCTGAATCTTCCAGGCCAAATCCTTTTCTGGATCCATAGATCAGGACATATCCCAGGTGGGTTCACTGAAACGCTGTGCTGATACTAACTCCATTACCCAAGGCTGTGTTGTCACCCGAAACTGGCACGCAAGTGTTGAAAGCAGTGTTATTGGAACCGGACTGGAACCGGCAAAACCGGCCGGTCTGACCGGTTTACAGGGTTGGCCGGTCCGGTCAGCAAATTTTTTTTGAAAAACCGGATTTTTGTCCAGACCGGGTATGGAACTGGCTGGAACCGGCCGGCCTGGACTGGGGACTCAGAAAACTCAATTTAAAAAAAAAAAACCAGAAAACTCAATTTTTAATAGCTTGTGTGACTTGTGGGATGAGGTGTTAGGAGTCTGGTTGAACTGGAAAAGTTTCTTGAAAGTTGATAGGCCTAGTCAACAAGAAAATCAGTGCTACATGAAGACAGGTGACTGTAAATTTGGTTCATGTACATCCCATCCTAAAGTAAGGAATCAGGATCATTCCCATACCAAACTGAGTCCTTAACCCTCTTGGTCTACCCCTATGATGATTGCTTATTGCTTCTATCATTTTCTGCCTTATATTTCTTCATAAAATTGGAAGGAAATGATCAACCCTGATATTGCTTTGATGTATCATGTACCTTTATACTGACTGTGGAATTTCTTTTATATTGCTTTGAATTACTTTTAACCTGGCATGGAAGCAATATAAAGGTACATGATACATGATTGTGGAATTTCTAATAGGTTTGAAGCAACTCCATGCTATCATATGTTTATACAAGGGATGTTGTAGAAGTGAACGATAAAGTGCTGACTTTGGTGTAGCTACCTCTTTGAATGCTGATACAGGACTACAATGTATATGCAGAATTAACTGACTGTTGATGTCCTTAAAGTGCTGATTTTATTGCTTACTGTCAAACATTGGTGTCCTAGTTATACACAGTGGAATGCTACTCATCTGTGATATAAGTGTGATACAAAGTTGAATTGAAAAATCTTATTTTAGATGTTATGCATGGACTGATTTGAATGACAGTTGTTATATTCATTGGTATCGATAGCAGCATTATTGTTTGGCTAATAAATGATGATCATTTTTATCATTATGTGCTGATATGAATGACTAAGGATTGATTACATGGGCTACTAATACTACATGGCATGTATCATGTATCATGTACCTTATAATGCTGCTATATTCTTTTATATTGACTGGAATTTCTTTTAACCTGTTAGAATTACTACTTCCAGATATTGCTTTGATGTATCATGTACCTTTATACATGTATAGAAACCATGATATGATAGAAATAATAGATATCTCATGGAAAATCTAGGATCTTTAATAATAGGATCTGATGGAATCTAGGATCTTGAACATAAACTATATTATTGGAGTGACACTCATCCTTTGAATATCATTGGGTTTTGGCTAAGGAATCACCATTATTGTTTTGAAAGGTTATCTTTGGATTGGTTGTTGTCCATTGTTCCATTGTTCTATTGTTATATATGTTTTTTACAAAATATGAATATTTTATGTATTTTTTAGTCACCCGGTTTTTTGCCGGTTCCGGTCCGGTTCACATTTTGGGCTTCGCCGGTTTCGATGACCGGTCCAGTTCCGATAACATTGGTTGAAAGCTCAAACCGCGGGCGCGCTGGCCCGGCAACAACTCTCTCTCGAGAGGCCAATGTCACCACACCCCTCTCTCCTCGCTTCAGGCTGGCTCTTCTCCAGCTCTAGGGGGTTTCCCTAAGTTCGGATCGCTAAGGTAGGTGCGGCTGAGGGCAAGGTGATCTGAAGAGGCTGCCTTAGAGAAACACGGGTAGCAAAAAAGGAAAATGATTCGGCTTGATGGGCAAGAAGGCAAGGGAGGATCAGTCCTTGAGGGAAGGCCAGTGCTAGTACCAGAAGGGTAAATGGAGTCAGAAAGGGACTCAGAAGGGCTTTGTGTTTCGCAGAAGTGAGACTAAGCTGGTTTGTTCCATAATCAAGGGCAAGGAGAATGCAAGTATAATTGACTACTTTCCATTACTCCCAAACCTCCAAGAACATAACGGCGACAAACAACTTGGCAGCCGCAAATGCTTACCCAAATGTGCTAGATTATAGCCCTCTATGCTGGCTTGGGCTATAAGTTACGAAAACCCAAAACTACAACGGAGAAACCCAACAAATCCCAAAAACTCAACATGATATTTTTCTTTATTAGCTCTGGGGAAAAATCCTCCCACCCCAAAGATTCCATCCTTACAATAAAAAGAGCAATCCTCTTTATAGGCCAAAAAAGGCCTTGGAAAAACACTTAAAACACGAGCCATAGAAAACTCTTTGTTAGGGACAATCCCCCTTGGCTTCATTAGGAGTTAGCCTAAGCAGAGGAGCTGGGATTCAGGTGACAGTACCTGGCTCATTTCATGCCCCCAAGGCCACACTTCTCCCACTTGTAGTGAGGAGACAGCTTTTGAAAGATTTTTGCTGCTGGTGTGCATCTTGACGGACAACACCGCGATCCATATTAAAATCACAAGTTTGACTCTCATTGAGCAACTCAAACTTGGCCAATACAAGTTTGAACCATCGAGCTTTAGATCTGCTCGCTTGGAGGGCGATCCAATTAAAGCTTGAAAAATTATGATTTGAAGCACGATTCATGTTTCACAGATATAGACAGTTGATTGGATCCTTAGTGTATCCTATAAATACCAATGCAGATGTTTACTATGCTATGAACAAACTAATTCAGTTAATGGTTGCTCCACAAGAGACACATTCGATGGCTGTGAAGCACCTGCTCAGTCATCTTAGAAGCACAGTTCATTATGGAATTAGGTATAGAAGAGATGGCTGAATATTACTCTTACAGATTTTGCGATTCGAGCTCAGCTGTAGGCATTGCTTCTCATAAGAGCACTTATGGATATTGTTTCAACTTGGGTTTAGGGTTGATATGGTTCAAAAAGAAGCACATAACAGTTGCAATTAGTTGAGCAGACATGTAGCATATAACATGTTCAAAGAGTTTTAAGCCAATATGGCTTTGCAAAATGGTCAAATAGCTTGGAGAAATAAATTGAGATCCAACAATTGTGTAATATGGAAATCAAAGTTGGATTAAACACTTTGAGAATATCAATTTTCATGACGGCTTCAAGCATAGTGACATACACTATCATTTTCTGAGAGACAAGGTACAAAAGGGTGTTGCAGCCCCGGATTATATTCCTACAAAGTTACAGGTTGCAGACATTCTGATGAAGCCCTTAGCCAAAGGGATGTTTGAGACACCGAGGGAGAAACCAGGATTTGTAGAAACGGTTTCCTTATAACAGGGTTGTGATAACTTTTAGGGTACTACAAAAGCATTTACACCATGCTTTAGGGTGCTTCATATGGATTCCTTGCTCTTGGATTGCTAGACTCATATGGATCTTTATATGGTTTTCTTCCTTCAAACGATGGAGACCTTTAGATTCTAGAAAGCTTGGTGACTTCTTCATACTGGCCACATGGGGTTTGAGTTGCTTGCCTCTCTCTTTTTCTAGTGTGTATTATTCACTGTGTTGCCGCCTTTCACACAC
Organism: Pseudotsuga menziesii; assembly: GCA_001517045.1. Taxonomy (NCBI): domain Eukaryota; kingdom Viridiplantae; phylum Streptophyta; class Pinopsida; order Pinales; family Pinaceae; genus Pseudotsuga; species Pseudotsuga menziesii. The sequence goes on along the minus strand of LPNX010384261.1, from coordinate 247,609 downwards.
CTGGGGGGGACGTGGCAGAAATCTTCAAGCCACTCGGTGTGTCCTTGGGGGCAAGTCTCGATTCAAGGCTGTCATTTTGTTCTTGACTCCTCCATTTAGGCCAACTCCCAACGAAGCCAAGGGGGGTAGACCCTATTAAAAGAAAATCTATGGTTTTTAGTCTACGAAAGAAAAGACTAAATCTAGGAGTTAATATGAAATTGATAAAATAACACAACGGACTATTGCAAGAAAGAGATCACATCAACATCATATGACAATGTAAACATCATTCACGGCATTTTGCAATAATTGATTTAAGCATTGAAAGAGTGACTTATGCTTGCAGCATAAGCTTTTTTATGACAGCCATGTTTTGATGACACTTCCAGGTCACATTTACAACATATTTGATGAGACCTCATTTTGGTTAATGACCAAACACAAGGAAAGAAGTTTCATTGTTGATGAGGAGCTGAGATGGCTCCATTGGTTGTATCATTATACTTAGCATGCTCTTTTCACATGGTTAAGTTAGAATAGGTAGGCTGAATAAACTCTTGCATGAGCATGAGCATTTCCATTTTCAGTAGTGTTTTGCTTAAGTTTTTTTATTTTTCTAGAATGTAATAAGCAAGTGGTTGGATGTGAATTAATCCATCCCCACTGCACAGTTGGTCTGCAAATAAAGAGGTTCTAGTGTTCTCGTGTACTCTCGAGGAGAGCACACGTCCCTGTGGAGCCAGATTTACCCCCTTTTCATGACAGGGGTGTGACAGAGTTGTCCACAAAATTTTCACATGGCTGGAAACTCCCTTACAAACCATGCATATCAGCAGAACTTTTTCTTTCAAGCCAGAGCATCTGTTTGCAGCAGTTAGTATCAGTTTTGACCAGCAACGGAAGTATAATGGGAAACCGTTGCAGAAACAATATGGTACTGCCATCTTCAGGTTATTACAGCAGCTGATCAAAATGTCTTTTAGATGCAAGTTTTGAGGGGATGCGAATAGGTTCTCTTTTCATTACATTGTGATCATATGCATGACCCCTCTTTTATCAGCTGTTTTTTTTATAAAGTTCCACTTATTGATGTTCTACTCCATGGTTACAACGTTGCAATTCTTGCATGCTAGTATTGAAAGGCAGTTGTCAAAGCAGTTCCCCAAGTTATGGTAGCCGATTTTTAGAGGTGTGAGAGTTCAAAAGCATCAAACTCTTCATGTCTACAAGAATATCAGCACATTGAGCAGCAGAGAGCATACCCGTGAGTTCATCATTTACATGCCATTGATCAGATATAAAATCCAATGAATAGCCGAGCAAAGGAGCTTCCAGGTATCCGACTATCAATACTCTCATCCGGTTACCCAGAACAAGAGATGATATGCTACTACACAACAAACAAATTTGAAATGGTTGTTGGGTTATTGATGGCAGAGGTCAAGTTACTGGTGGGGAACACAGGTTCACGGCTGTGAGCTTCTAAACCAACCCACGTATCATCTCACTAACAGTGCACACCAGCGTCTAAATTATATCGCCGACCTGATGGGCAAATTTTTGTTTTTTTTTGGCGGAGTGACTACTGTGTCTATGGGTTTCATCACCACTAGCAGCAAATTGAGAAAATTGGCCACATATATTTACTATAGTCGTAACATCGAGTTAGCAGGAAATATGGAGCAGAGCGTGGCTTTCTCCACCTTGCGGAGTACGGTTTTCTTCACGGTCGCAAGGGAATCTCCACCTGTGCCAACAACTGACAAATCCGATGTATAAAATTGTGATTTCTTTTCTTTAAAACCACCAATGGTTCCGGGTCAAAATCGATCCATCCGACTTCCAGCTGATTGCATGAGTGATTTCGTGTTTATTTTGCTCTGTTAAACCACTGAAGCGTGAAGTCTGGAGCATTGGCTATGTGTCCAACTCAGTGATTTATTTTATATCGCAGCATTGGTAAAATATTGTTTTACATTGGGGTATGTAAGGATTTAGATTAATATACAAGCAACATAAGTGACCAGTCTTCACGTTGTGGGCCATCCCACGTTTCCTTACATCTGAGTTGCAGAGTTTGTGCCCCACGTCGAGCTGCTGCTGAGTTATCCTTGCTAATTTGTTTGCATTTGTCAACATCCTCCTACGTGTATTACTTACTAAGCTTTAAAAAGGGCCATGGGTTATTCATTACAGTGTGGATGTGCTAGCATGTCCACTTGTCAAAACCCGCATCTGTTCCATTGCCATCCCTATGCATCACTTTCAAGATTTGGATAAAACGTATCTCCTCTTTTCAGTCACAACCAATTTCTGGAGTTTCTAAAGAGCAACAGAGTGGGTCTCTCTTAATAAAGTGTTAGTTACACTTTAGATTGGTAGTGGCCTTTTTAGATTTTAGTGGAGAGAAAAGTGGAACTCAATCCACTTTATCTTTTTATTTTTATTGTCTTTATTTTATTTGATGGAATGGCTTTTTCCTATAAAGAGGCGAGCCTTCTCGTTTGTAAGAGATGGAAAAACTAGGAGGAATTTTCCCCACAGATTAATAGAAAATTATCTTTTGGTTTACATGGTTGTTCAGTCGAGTGCCCTTCATGGTGTGTGGCATTAACTTGTGTTATTGAGTGTTTGTTGTTTTAGGCTTTCTTTCTTTCTATATCTGCGTCGGAGACCATAAACCAACGCTTCTGTCCTATTGGAAGGCAGAAATCCTAGGAGCTGCTTTCTTTTCCCCTTTGTGAGTGTGCATGCACGGGTTGGATGCCTACATGTTATCAAGCTTGATGGTGTAGCATCTCCTTTGTCTGAATAGCGCATCTTCTGCGTTTAGGAAGAAGAAGACTTAGTAACTACCCCTTTGACACAAGGCCCTCGTGGGTTCTCCCTTGACTCCATTTCACCCTTTATGTATACCTGCACTAGTCCATTAGTGGGGTTCTGATCCTTCCCTTCTTCTGTCAACCATTCAAATACTCTTATGCTACAACCATTTTGCTAAGGCAGTCTCTTCCAATCACCCTGTCCACAATTGTTTCCTACCCTTAGCGATCTTAACACCAGGGACACCCCCCTTGAGTTAGAGAGGAGTCAACCTGAAGCGAGGAAGAGAGGAGCGTGGTGACAATGGATGCTCTCTTCATAGTTGCCATCGGGCCGGTGTGCCTAATTTTGGGCTTTGACACACGCATGCCGACTAGGAGCGACAACACACTGTATCATATCCATTTGTCTGGAGCACAAGGGTTCTTAGAGAAGTTCAAGCATGTTCTAAAGTTAGGATTTCACCCTAAGGAGGCAAAGAAGCTAGGGTTGTTAGGATTATAATCCTCTCTTGTCCAATTTGGTCAGTCACCTAGAGTCAATTTAGTCATTATTTGGGTCCACTAGTACCATTAGGTCATCTTGGCCTAATTGGGCCATATGTACTAGTTACTAGAGTGTGGGGAACACTAATTGAGGCTAACTTCCACTGAATGCATTTGCATGCATCAGTTTAGGATCCTCCTAGACCAATCCCTACAATTTAGGAGCCACTGGGAGTGCCAGCACCAACCTCCTTCAGTTGAGTTCAGTTTGTGACTAGTCAAGCTTAGTTAGGAGTTAGTTACATTATGTTCTAGTCACTTACATTCAATTCTATTCAGTTAGCGCCAGTTATGCATGGCTGCATGTGGGTAAGGCGCATTTACTCACCTACCATAGTCAATTAGATTAGTTAACTGATATTTAGACTAAATTAGACACTTGACTTGGGTTGTTGAACTCCGATAGTGATTTAGACAAGTTCAGTTAGCCATGCAGTCAAGTTGAGTCAACCAATTCGAATTTCCTCACATGGATTCGAATTGCATGAGGCTATTAAGCCATTGTACTACATTGTAACAATAATCCATTCTTTTACTTTTGATTAATGAAAGCTTATACAGCTGCAAAGCATTATTGCACTGTTTCATATCAAATTCTCTATAAAATTGCTTGTGATATCTACTTGTGAGGTGTTTGTTGATCCATATATCTACATCCTCAATTTTATATCGTATCAAAGCCTCGACAAGACAAGGCACTTCTCCTTCAACAAATCTTCAGCTGGATCAAATTTATTTTAGCAAAATTGCTCCTTCCTACTCTACACTAGAAGCTGAAGGTTTACCACATAAATCCTAAGCAAAGGAATTGTTGATCAAGCTAGCTTGAATGACTAAGCTGGGTGTGATGAAAACCTGAAATGTGCAGGTAGTCGACCTTACTTTGTCTATTTTCTTGTGATTTGTAGGTCTTTCAATCTACTTCACTGCATTCACTTAGCAAGAAAAATGGTTTCTTCTATGGATCCTCTCACTCCTTTCAACTATCACCAGTGGAAGGGAGACATGGAGATTCAGCTACGTGCCAAGGGACTCTACAAAATCACAATGGACACCGAGATAGAGCCAAATCATGTTGTGGACAAGGAAAGATACTGGAACAAGATGGATGAAGCCTTCGGGTTGTTGTGTCTTTCAATTTCCAAAGAACTTCATTTCCGTGTCACTGGATTGAAGAATCTGAAGGAAATTTGGGACAAACTTGGTGATCTATTTGATAAGCAAGATGACATGAGGATTTATCGGCTAGAGAATGCGCTGATTTCTCTTCATCTAGGCAACTTCGAAACTTTGAATGAGTTCTTCACCAAATTCAAGCACCTAGTGCTCCAATTGAAGTAGTGTGGAGTGGAGAAGGAGGATGATCAACTCATTCTCTCCAGTCTCTCCAAACTTGGCTCAGATTATTCTGTATTTGTTTCCACATTCCATACCGAGAAGCTCACAACCTTGAATTGGAAAATGCATACTCTCAATGCCTTCATTGAGTCTCTCACAACAAAGCATGACAAGCTTGTGCAAATGGGGATCAACAGATCTTCAAAAGATCAAGCACTGTTTGTTGGAGGGACCAAAGCTACGAATGGTAAGGGGAAGCAAAAAAAGACATAGAATGAACCTCCTAATGAGAAGGAGCAGTTAGATGAATCCTCAGGTTCAAGGAAAAGCAAGAAGAAAGGAAAAGAAAATATCCTTTGTCCCTACTGTTCAAAGGGATTTCATCCAGAAAGCTTCTGTATGAGGAGGACAATAGATCAAATGGCTCTATTTCTAGAACAACATAACATCACTCTACCTGCTAGCGCAAGGAAGGCTAACCATAAAGAAGAAACTGAAGAACATGATGAGAGATGCCATGCACTGAAGGCTAGTTGTTCAAGAACACATGCCTTCCTCGTTGATTCAGGAGCTTCCAATCATATGGTTGCATTCAGAGAATCATTCTCTTCTTTACAGTCTACTGATGGGCCTAGCATTCACATGGGTGATGACAGTCAAATTCGAGTTGAAGGGAAGGGTTCTATCAAATTGAAGCATGGAAAGTTCCATGATGTCTTGTATGTGCCCTCCTTAGATGCAAATTTGTTATCTGTTTATCAGATGACCCACACTTGCTCTCCAAAGTGAGTGAGTGATATTTGGCCCTGACTCAGTGGAGATCATGGATATTTCTACTGGGAACATTATAGCGAAAGGTGCAGCAAACCATGCCTCCAAGGCATATGAATTTTCACACTTTCTACCATATTCAAAACCAGTGCACTCTCAGCAACCATTCGAAAGAGGAGGTAAAAACATGTCATCTACTTCTTTTGATAAAGTTTCCAATAATGTTTTAGAAGCAAAAGACTCATTTGTTTCAGTATATGAGATTGAAGATGAAGTTCACGATTATTCAGATCACAATCCAGTCCCTACTCCCAATCCTAAGTCCAAATTGGCTATTGGAAAAGCTGGGAAGATAACTAGAAATCCATCTGACATAAAGAGGACAAGAAATCAATTTCAGAAAGAGAAGCTTGCACTATGTCAAGCAAGTTCTCCACCTTCTGAGATGCAGCAAATTCCCATTGAAGTGCTACATGCCAAGGGCTGATCAGCTACACTGCTCTCAAAGGAACCAAGAGGATCATGTCTCACAGCCTCCAAAACGAGACAAACCATACATTCCTCCTTCCTTCCATCATCATTTTGGGAGAAGATGGAGAAGTCTACATGCCAGGCCCCAGGATACTTGAGCACATAAGAACATCATGCTGCTTTGCTACACCACAGTGATGAAGGTTGCAACAACATTTTTTCCCAAGTTTTTTCAAAAAGCTTGAATCCTATTTTTTACCTGCTCAGTTTGAGGGGGGGTATTTTTCCCATGAGGTTTTTTCCCCGTTTCCTTGGTTATATTGAGCAGTTACTTTTTTGCATTTTTAGCTATAATGGGTGACCTTTGGTCTTAGTTACCAGGGCCCACATTGTCCAAGTTAAGATTCACGGGGGGTGTTAGGATTATAATCCTCCCTTGTCCAATTTGGTCAGTCACCTAGAGTCAATTTGGTCATTATTTGGGTCCACTAGTACCATTGGGTCCACTTGGCCTAACTGGGTCACATGTACCAATTACTAGAGTGTAGGGAACACTAATTGAGGCTAACTTCCACTGACTGCACTTGAATGCATCAGTTTAGGAGCCTCCTAAACCAATCCCTACAATTTAGGAGCCACTGGGAGTGCCGGCACCAACCTCCTTCAATTGAGTTCAGTTGGTGAATAGTCAAGCTTAGTTAAGAGTCAATTACATTCAGTTCTATTCAGTTAGCGCCAGTTATGCATGGCTGCATGTGGGTAAGGCGCATTTACTCACCTACCACAGTCAATTAGACTAGTTAACTGATATTTAGACTGAATTAGACACTTGGGTTGTTGAACTCTGATAGTGATTTAGACAAGTTCAGTTAGCCATGTAGTCAAGTTGAGTCAACCAATTTGAATTTCCTCACATGGATTCGAATTGCATGAGGCTATTAAGCCATTGTACTACATTGTAACAATTATCCATTCTTTTACTTTTGATTAATGAAAGCTTATACAGCTGCAAAGCATTATTGCACTGTTTCATATCAAATTCTCTGTAAAATTGCTTGTGATATCTACTTGTGAGTTGTGTGTTGAGTCAACCAATTCAAATTTCCTCACATGGATTCGAATTTCATGACGCTATAAAGCCATTGTACTACATTGTAAAAATTATCCATTCTTTTACTTTTGATTAATGAAAGCTTATACAGCTGAAAAGCATTATTGCACTGTTTCATATCAAATTCTCTGCAAAATTGCTTGTGAGATCTACTTGTGAGTTGTGTGTTGATCCATAAATTTAGTGCTCAATTTTATAAGGGTTTACCCTGGAGCAAATTGATTGAGGAGGAAATGACACATCTTGGACACTTGTGAGAGACAAGCATTAAAAAAAGGACTAGTTTGTGTTGATGCATGCATGCTGAAATTTTTGGTGGACGCTGAGGTTTATATAATTTTCTCTACCTAGGGTGTAGAGAGCTAGAGATTGTACCAGATTTATGACAAAGTTGTGGTATGTAGATGCACTTTATTATTCTACATATATGAAGTTTCCAGCCGTCCAATATTTATCTAATGGCAGATTTGAATTTCAGCTCAGAATGTCTTCTTGATTTGATAATTTCCAGCACTCATTGTTCATGCTGATTTGACAAAATTAAGCATTGAAAGTGTTAAATGATTTAAGCCTTAAATGGAAGATAAAAGAGCAGATTTTTTGCTCGAAAATCTTGTGTTTTAAAGTGAATTTCAGATCTGATTTATGCTTGGAAAAGTGTGCCCCAAGGGCTCAAACTTGTTGGCATGTGTTTGATATCTCATCTTTTGGGCTTCCTAGTGTGTTGGATTGAAGTGACATGTAATATTCTCTGTTGTTTACTGCTGTAAATTAATATCTTGTATCAGCCCAAAGGCTCCTATATCCGGGAAAACTCCTTGTAGGTGAAACTTTTGAATCTACAATTAAATTACAAAACAGAAATTTTAACATTTTATATATCTCTTTTTTAGAAGCATTGTTTAGCATTGATTTGCTTTTATTTTTTTTCAAAGGATTTAATTAATCAACCTACCAATATGCAAAAGGCTTCAAATCAATTTTGACAATATGTTGAACAACACGAGGGGTCAAATCACCAAAGGCTAAAGTGTAAGATTTGTGGGAAAGATATGGAAGAAGGGATTAGCCATTATAATAGCAACTAGTAAAAATCCTGAGCCATGAGGTTGGTTCCTATAGCAAACCAACCTGAAGAATCCAACAAAAAGCTCATTAGGATATTAATTAAATGATTAAGAATAAAAAGGAGAAAGAAGTTGTGGCTTCAACTTGCAGCTAAAGGAATATAAAGATCTGTAAGAACAACATTAGGGATGAAGAGAAGTAAAACAGACTCTATAGGTTACCCTTCCACAAGAACATCACCTTTCTTTGTTCCAAGACCATGTGCTAGGTCATGACCTTTCATCAAATCAATTGTTAAAAAACAAGGTAAGCAAGTAGTAATTAGGATTGTCTACAAGTGTTTCCTATCAAGTGAGATATCATTGAGCTTGAGCTTTATCAAAAACAATTTGTTCTCCCAGGAAACGTATAATACTATTCCTATTGTTGACCCAAGTTATAATGGCCCTACTCATGACAAACTGAAGGTACCAATCATTCAAAAGGGTGAAGATGATATCACAACCAAATTTTAGTAGGTTAAGAAATCATGGGAGACCATTAAATGCCCTACAGTGTCTGATGATTGGAAGAATCTGAAGAACATGATGATCCTAAATTTCTTCATTAACTGTCCCAAGGGGACAATGCTTACCAAATTCATTGATGCATTAACACAGTAAATTTGCCACATTGTTATGTTCTGCAACATGCTATGCAAGTCACAATAGATAATGCTACAAAATATATTGTAGATGGTAGAATGCTAATGGAGAGGCACTACACATTATTTTGGACTCCATGTAACTCATTGCATCAAATTTGAATATTGAAAATGTGGCAAAAAATTACTTGATCAAGGGTTGGATCGCACTGGCTAAGAGCATCATGAAATTCATATACAATCAGGCCTCAGATCTTGGCCTAACAAGGAAATTCATAGCAAACAAGAGGTTGGTGTGTCCTGACATCAGATGTTTCACTACCAACCCCATTTCTCTTCAATGTGTCCTTGATTGTATGTTGGAGGTGAAAAAGATGATTATTTCAGATGAGTAGTTTGTTATTGCAGTTTAGCAAGAAACATGAAGACCATGCTCTTGATAAACTACAGTCTAAACTAGTGCAAATTGCAATAGAATCAACAAAACAAAACATTCCTTCAATAAACCGAGATAAGCAGTTACCTTGGTGCAAACCGAATATTTAAAAATTCTTCAAAAAGCTCCTCTTCTAATTTCTCAGACGGAAAATCAGTTGGTTTTGGCTGGATAATTCCCTTGTCTTGTATAGTTCTCATCCATGGTGTCTCAGGCTTAAAATGTTTCAAAACCTGCATACAGCAATGACCGTATTACTTGAATTGTCACTCAAAATACTCTCACACTGAAAAATACAAAGTTGAATGATTTCTTTGTGATAGAAATATATTGATAAAGAGCGAAACCATATCAGAGTTAGATATTTATGATCAAATAGTTCCATCAAGTAAGATCAATTTTGGTAGCTTCATAATTAACAAACAAGATGAACCTTCATTTAAGCTTTCCCTTGCTTTTTAGGAAATCTATTATACTCGGGTTATGATGCCTGAGAAAAGATAATAAAGAAAAAGGAACTGAAGATGTTAGGATACTGTTAACACCTGAGATTACACCCTATGTAATCTTGACACAACTTTCACAATCACTCTAACATTCATCATTTGTAGCCAAAGTTCTATTTACGGTTCATTAATGCATTCAACAATGCCACTTTGAGATCAGTATACTTGCATGTACTATACTTTTTGATTTCCTATTTTTAGCTTAATGCATTATGCATCCATAGTTTGTTAGCTTTCATGGTTACTCCAAAAGTGTTTACCTCATGTTTGGCCATGGAAGGGTTCTTCATGAAAATTGGGATGCATAGTCTATGTTGAGACCCTAGATGGTTCGTGATGAAATTGCACATGAGAGATGGCCCATGATGGATTTGCAGACTATTTTGCCGGTTTCGGTCCAGTTCTGGTAACTTTGGTGTCAACTAAAACTTGAAGCAATATGTCTACCATCATTGCATGCATTATGTGTTACATGCTATATACTGAGAAATGCAAGCCCGCAAATAAAAATGCAAACTGTATCTTTAGACACAATTAAAAAAAGGGTTATAAAGTGAAATTGTGAAAGGCCTAAAAGCACTAGGTAAAGAAATGCTTAATCTAAAGACTTTTGGCCACTATTGAAATGTAACGATTAATTCTTCATGGAGCCTGCAGGTTTTGATGTGAGATGGGGAAAGGGACTGATAATTCACATTGTCCCCTAGGATCTCTTCACTACAGTTTTGAAGACACTGAGAGGGGGGGTGAATCAGTGTGCGGCCAATTTTAACCTTTTCACAGTTTATCAGGGTTAGCTATCAATTCATCAATTCATTACTCTATCATAAACATCTTCCACTTCATCATTCATAAATCAAAAGCAGTTAAACCATCAAGAGCCATAACACAGAAGAACACCACATCATATGAATTTGTAATCTTTTTATACTATTTGGGTCCGGCTACAACCATTAGGCTAAATCAGCACCTACTGATAAATAGAGCACCTACTCTTAATCCAGGACCCTGCCTGGTTTTCTTAGACCCTGCTAAGAAGTGTTTGAGGTGTCCTAACCTCAGAAGCAAGACAAGCTTGCTTTTACATTAAGGCTTACTGTCATCATACACAAGACAACTCTGTCATATCATCAACACTGCTCAGCTGTAACATTGCTCATCATTCATCTACTGCTGCAATAATCTCAATCTCTGCTCAAACATATGTGCATATTAACCAACAATCACAGCTCCTCAATATACTGCTGAATCATCAAGGTCTGTTCTATGAGCTGCTGCTGCCATCAACTTGTCACCTCCTCATCACTGCTGTTCATGTTTTCTGGGTTGTCCATTCAAAGGATCTGGGCTGTACACTGAATTATATTGCTGTGTGTGCGCACTCCTAAGTCTGCATAGCCAATCTGCCACTTCAATGTGCTGGTGTGGGAAGAATAGAGCTAACTGGTTCTCAGTCTTCATGAAATCAAGGCATATAGTCTTCAATCAAAAGAGGCTTGAAGTCATAGCTGATCAATCTGCCACTTTACTGAATATACTCTGTATTGTTGTATATGTCAAATCTCTGCTAAACCATACTTGGATTATTCACCAGAACGCTGTAAAATACTTCAATCTTATCAAATTTGCACTGTGTGTCCCAGTCAACCAGGGTTTGACAATATTCCAGCCAGGCAGAAATATCAATGGAGCATCTACAAAAGGTGCTTGCCCGATTCTCTTTGAATAGTCATTATAGAATACATCTATCAGAAACTTTATGAAAGAGACATCTCCATTTTGCCGAGATTAAGTGTTCTGGGCGTTTTCTGAATAATCAGAACTCTGGAATTTGCCATGAGATCAAGCTTTGCTGGTATAAAACAAAATCTCACTACCCAGTCATATGTATCATGTTCTGACTGTTCATAAAATGCCACAATAAGAATTGGCTGCCACAATGATGATCTTAATTGGCTTCAACATGACATTAAATCAACCATCGGATTTCTTCATGAATTCAGACCATTCCACTGTCTTCTTCAAACAAAGATCAAGTTCAATGCTAGGTATTTCATACCTCCTCAATCAAGGCATCTTCATCAAAGCAGAGCATTTAACCTGCTGTAGGTTCTGTCAAGATCATAACCAGAGAGATAATGCCATATCCAGAGATAAACTCATGTCGCTGTGACCTGTAATATTCACAAAGAATTTTTGGTCCCCTTACAGGCTTGCAGATCCAAAGACATCAGATCTTTTAATGCATAAAATACCTTTTAGTTTAACAATGAATCTGGCTCACCAGACAGCGTGGTCTGTTGTAGAAGATCCTAACCATGCCAATGGAGTTTGCAATACGCAGAGAGAAAAGTCCTTCAAAACATATGTGTAGGAGTATCAGCACAATCCTCACATAGAACGCCCAGCAGCCACAAATAACTCCTGTAGATGACTGGTAGTAAAAAAAAAAGGACTGTTTAACTGTGTCTGGATAAAAATCTCTGCCCACGACTTGTTCCACTATTGACCAATGAAAAAGAAGTTGACTGAATATGTATCTGCCTGGAATTAGTGCGCCCTCCTTGTCTTGGCTGTTGTACCCAAACACCATGAACTTTGCTTTCAGAAAAATACACAGTATTTAACCCCCACGATTTTGGCCATCAATATTCTCTTGCTAACTCAGCTTGCAGGCTGTTTGTAAGTGAAGCATTTTTCCCAGTGGTGCACCCTCAGTCAATGTTGCTCCACCTCATACAAAGTATTCCACAGTTCAGCGAGCTCACATTTACAAAAATATTCCTCAGTCCATCGCTTTCATCTTTTCATTGGAATAATTCAGACTGCTGTGAAAGCCCAAAACACATACAAAGATGGATTGCCAGCAAGATTCTCCTCAGATAAAAGATAGGGACTGCTGTTCCAAAACAATTCTTCACAGCTCCAAAAAAAAATTCCACGCTGAGATTTTCTGCTCCACAAAATTTCCACGCTATTCCTAGATATTTCCTTCTGCTCCCACGAGAGTCCAATCACCAATTTTTGTCTATGGGAATGAGGTCGTGGCTAGTGGTATTTATATTGATTTTCACATCAATTTAAAGGGCCGACCTGCTATTAAAACAAATCAATTTAAATATGAGCCGACTTTACTTTATTGAGCCGACATCCAACAAAAATTAATTTAAATTGAGCCGACGTAACAATAAATTTTCTTTATGGGCCGACATGAATTTTGATGGGCCGACTTGCCATCTTTCTGCTTGAGCCGACCTGTTATTATTTTTCTGAGCAACATGTGGACCAATAACACGTGTGAACTGCTGTAGACATCTCTCTCTTCAAGCTTGACAGGCTGCTACAGGAAATCAACTTCAACTATGGCAAAGGTTGGCAGCAAACTTACAACCTAACTCATGTAGATGCTCTTCAATGTCCAACCAGAATGTACATTACTATTTCCAATAGCAGCAATATCACTGCAATATTGCTTGACAGAGTTCTTGTTGTGGCTGAGATAAGGACTGAGAAGACTGAGAAAATAACAAAATAAATATATTGGCAAAAATCCCTTCTTACCACTGATACAACCTCCCTTCCTAGCTAGCACAGTACCATGATGTCTGGGTTTAATGGTGCACCCTCTCCACAAACTTGAGGCAGCTAATTCCATAGAATTGAGGCAGTAAGTTCTTTATACAGTGTGCCCCTTCACCATGAACCACACAGCAAATGAATGCGCCCCCTTTGGAGTGTACAGTCTCTTCCCGTGTTGCACCCTTCCTCCTGCAGAGATTTAGTGGATTTCCTCTTTTATATCTCATGCTGGTGACTGCAATGTTTGCTTGTGCACCCTCTCTCTGAATCTCTGAGATCTCTGCACACACCACAAACTGAAGATAAAAAAAATGAAGACTTGAACCACGAAACTTCAAGTATATTTTGTAACTAAAATCTCCAAAACCTTTCTTATATCACATGAAACTTCCTTCCCTGTATTGTATATTCCCTTGAAGGCAAGTAAACCCACAGCAACCAAACCTCTCACTACAGAAGAGCCTGATATAGCCTTATGCTCCAAGGCTTCAAGACCATCTCTAGGGTCTTCTGCATCATTAGCTGGATTTAGCTGGGTCTTCAATACCTTCAGCAAAATGGTGGCATCAATGACATCAATACCATGTTGGCATCAATGACAATTTCATCAACAAGTTTCTTATGTACTCAACGCAAGCGTCTTAATAAAGATCCTCACGGAGCTTGTTTCTTAGCTTGGATATGAGTCGTAGACATGTTGTTAGAGTTGAATGGGCTCTTTTTAGATCAGCTCATCGACTTGTGAGGCACCACCATTCCCTATTGTTCATTTGTCATGTATATGTCGTTGTGGTTGTGTGTAATTATCATTGTTCTGAGAGATCATATGGTCAAAGTCAGCTATAAGTCATCTCCCTTTACCTTATCCTTCATTTCCACCCTCACCCAACACCAACACGTTGTCTAAACTTTGTAAGCATGGAATGCACAAGAGACTTCCAAAATGTTCAATGATTTCTCAAAGGAACATGTAGATCTTACTTATTATTATACTTTTATTGTCACCATGATTTTGAATAACATGACTTAAGTTGGGTTTTGATATATGTTGTCCGCCGAATCCACATCGTCAGCAAAAATCTTTTGGACTGTTGTTTCACTAAGCGGGAAAGATGTGGCCTTGGGGAAAGCAAAGAGTCAAGTTCTGTCACCTGATCCCAACTCCTCCATTTAGGCTAACTCCTAACAAAACCAAAGGGGGTAGTCCTAAAAAAGGTTGTCTAAGGCTTTTGTTTAAAGTATTCTTAGATGGAAGATGAGAATTAGTGTTGTTTAGGAGTTTTTCATATATACAATATGCAATTTAGGCAATCCACGTTGCTATTTGCAAAAAACGATATGAATAATAAGACGAAAATTAAAGCATCCACACATGAATAACTTAGAAATAAATGGACAAATGGTCCAAACAAAATAATGCAAGAATTAAAAGACCAGTGCCTAATGGAATCGAAAGTGTTGGGGATGTTGAAATACAAGTCTTGGATGTTTGTGAGATCGTTTTGCAAATGCTCTCGGTTGATTTTATTGTGTATTTTAAGATGAGTTTGATTATTAAATGGGAGGGGGATCTCCAAGATATACCTTTTGGTACGAGAGATATGTCCAAAACCCTTAACCGATGCGGCTACCCACAAGGAATATGTAGGCTGGTCCGGAGTCTCTGAAGCTATGTTCAACACTACACCGCAAGAGTGTAGCCTAACTAGCATCTCGAGGTCACGGACCAGTTGTTCCTGCTTCCTTTGGGTAATTTGCCACCGCAACGGCTTAAATCTAGGCGTTGGATCTTCGCCTAGGGAAAGTGGTAAATTTTATTATGGTTGCAATATAATTAGAATGTGAGAGTTGAAAAAGTCTACGGTTGCTTCTGGGTAGAGCATACATAGCGTAGCACATATGTTTATTCCGCTCTTAGGGGATGTGCGAATTGAAAATTTTATTAACAAACACAACTCTCCGAGAGAGAGTGCTCTTGATCCACCTTATGGTGACATTCAAGAGTCTTCTCTAATTTATTATGCTAGTGCAATGTAAATGCTCTCCGATAGAGTGTGCTCTTGACTTGTCTTATGACAGGTTCAAGAGTCTTTGGGTTCTTTTTATGAATAATTAAAAAAGCACATGAAACAAGAAGCATGCAAGTCATGAAATGACATGGGATGGTTCATGAATCTTTATTTTCAGTATTTTATATATTATCCGCATATCATTCTGACGACTGGTCTGTGAGTTTGGTATAGCTCTGGACATGCTGCGAGTAGTCAATGACATTATTGGGACAGTTGCAGAGCTGGATGGATTGATCGAGGATGCGAGAAGCAGAGTACGAGCACCAGAGATTCTGAGGTTCTTAAGCACTCTTTTCAGCAGAGCACTTGTCCTAGCTAGAGCCAAATGTTATCACATATATAGTAGTCGGGTTACCATATTCTATTTTTCAGATACAATACATTTTTCAGCTAGATCTCTTACATATGAGATGAGCAGTTTTGACGGATTATTATTGTATTTGTGGACTATTGTACTCTCCCATGTCAGGACTGAGTTTTAGGACACTCAGATTTGAGGACCGATGTAGCCATTTAGTCATTTACAGAGTAGTTCTTGATGCCCAGATTTATATCAGTGCTTTCTCATTGGACATATGATGTTTCAGATGAATTATATGCATGATTATGACTCAACTCTTATTATATTGTGTTATGGTTATCATTGCTCTTATATTCATCTTTGTGGCATGTATTAACATGTAGTGTCATGATCTGGCTGTCATAATTATATGGACTTGTATGTATTTGTATTATGTATTGATGTCCCTACTCTGACTTTGAAGTTCCTGATCTATACTCATTGGTTTTACCCTCCTTAGGGAGAATAGAAGTAGTCATTCCCACCATTGTTTGGCTTGCTAGTGGTGGCTTCATCATTCACTGTCTCCACCCATCCATTACCTTCCAGTTTTGATTCTAACTCGACTTACTACTTGAGTTATGGCATGGAGGACCTTTTCCCCGCTAGAACATTTGTTGGACAAACTTCCCTGTTTATATTGTGTCTTGGCTCTGAGTTGGTGACAGAACTTGCCTTTGGTAAGTTGGATTGTATGCCTAAATCATTCTGGTCGGTTGTCCCAATGTTTGGCACTGTGCAGAACTCCCCCTAGTCACTTGAGATGTTGTTGGCTAAAACTAAAAGCTCATGTACTACTTATATTGGAAATGTTTATATGCGCCCATGGAAAATGAAAATGCTAAAGCTGTGTTTCTTAACATATGTGAAAAAGAGCAAGAGCAATGAAGTGCTAAAATACTCCTTGAAGGGTATAAGAAAAGGTCCAAAAAAGAAATGGTTAAATATATGCTATATCCAAATATTGTTAACCTTATAAATTTGAATATGTCTTGGATGAAAGCTGTAGCTAGTCGTGCTTTTAAGCACTGGTGAAGTCCCCAAAAGGACATATAGGCCAAAAAGGCCATGGAAATAAAATTGAGGATCCTAATGAAACTGGATCAAACTTGATGTAGACATGATGCCTAAGTTGAATAAGCGCTCTCTAAACAACTCAACCATTTGTGAGGCACTGCCATTCCTTGTGTTGTTGTTTGTCCTGCATATAGTTATAGTGAGTTTTTCCTTTCCATATCCAAAGTGTCATGATGTTAAGTAGAAAGTCATCCTTTTCCCTAGCAAATTGACTACAACTATGAAGTGAGTATAGTCCTGAAAGTCTCGTCTATGTAATAATAAATAAACCCTATACATGTATTTGGTTGATGCACCGCCAGTGAAATGACTCTACTTGTTGTGATTGTTGCTTAAATGAGTTGTAGAGCATGTCTTATCCTTATAACACTTGCAGCAGATGGATGATAGTCTAAGTTATATTATTGGTATCTGATCATTTACTCACTCACCTCTTCACTTCACCAAAAACTCACGTGTGAGGAGATTGACGCTGATTTGATCTTGGTGGGTGGTCGATTGGGTGATTCGACATTGATTGGGTCTGTTGGTAGCCTGTTTGTGAGTCAACTGAGAAAGGTGTCAATCACCTCTGTTATCCACTTATTTGTACCATAGTTGAATTAGCTGATGAGCCGCCAGTTGACAAACATGTTCAATGTTTGATTCCAATGTATCAATTGATCCTTCTTCATGTCTAGCAAATATTGGCTAGCCAGTTTTTCATTTGAATAATTTTGATCATGGCCCCGCGAGGTTTGTAATAAAATGTGCTAGTAGGGTAATTTTGAGTGGTTCGGTCTCCTGAGACGTAGAATCTCAACTAAGGTATTCCAGGGAATTTTTTGCCCTTGACAATTATGCTTTGCCTATCGCTGAGTATAATTGACGAGGTTTTCTCCCGCTTCCTCCAAAGCAGGAATGCTCGATTTTGAATTCTGGGCCTTGGGGGGTTATTAAAGCCCAACTGAGTGTTATAAACCTACTAGGCATTGTTAGAGTAGAGCATGGTCTTGTCTTAAGTCAATAGGACCTTTAAAAAAATTTCGAATTTTTTTTTTCGAACGGGTTAAATTTTTATTTTTTTAATTTTTAATTTTTTAATTATTTCCCTCAGTTTTTTGGTTATTTTTTCCATAAATTAAATGGAAAAAACCCGTTTGTAATAAGTTGGATATCTGGACCCCAAATTCAGTGATTGAAGGCTCTAACCTTAAGCCAAAAATCATTCTTGATCGGCTAGCCAGTCAGATCCAACTTTCGGATCATTAATCGGACACGACGTCTTTTTTTTCAAAAAAGTCATTTTCGAGGAAAAAAATGATTATTTATTAAAAAATGATTATTTTGGAGAAAATTAAAACTCTCTAAATTAATCCAAATTCAGCAAAATAAAAGGCTAAATGACATCTCATTGGGCATTAATGAGCATTGGAGTTAACGAAAGGTAGTT
This sequence comes from Pseudotsuga menziesii, assembly GCA_001517045.1. Classification (NCBI taxonomy): domain Eukaryota; kingdom Viridiplantae; phylum Streptophyta; class Pinopsida; order Pinales; family Pinaceae; genus Pseudotsuga; species Pseudotsuga menziesii. Next base: position 229,415 of record LPNX010384261.1, on the reverse strand, counting down.
TCAATCAGCATTCAATGATATAAATGACATCTTCACTTAGCAATTGCGCCTCCTTAAGATAAGCTCAGGTGTGGGATGAGGTGGAGAGCATTCATTTGTCTGGTGTTTTGATTGAGGCGGAACAGAAGCTTGCACTGATGATCATTGGGTAGTGGCTCCTCCATACCTAGCATATGTGGTTTCCAAGCCTAACAGATGGCTTTCCTATGCAGACTCACGCCTCCTTCATCCATTCATGCCCTTCCTCAGCATAGGAGTGCCTTCCACATGTGTGGGTTCAATTTTGGGTTGTTTTCAGTGGCTAGGGTTGGAGTGGGGGTGCCTTGCCTAGGTGGAGGCCTCCCCTCACTCCCAGCTCTTCCTTTTAGGTCTGGGCTCTCGGTTATGTGACCGAGCCGGTTAGGTTATGTGATTTGGTTTTAGGGTTTTAGCCTTCTCTCTTTGTATAAATAGAGGCTCCTTTAGCTCTATTCGGATGGAGAGTTTGGCATAGAAACTCTGTTGGATTTTGTAAGCTTTTTTTGTTAATAAAATATTGAAACTTTGGAGGTCATTTGATGGGCTTTTGGCATTGTGTCTTCATCCTATGTGAAGTAATATCTCTTTCACCCTACCCTTGTATTGCAATTTGATTATTATGTTTATTGAAGACTAAGGCTTCTAATCAAATCTGCATTGAGTGTTTGTGTCTTCAGGGATTACATCGAGAAGGAGCTTTCAGCACCTAATACCTTCACCATACAAATGTTCCATTATTAATATATTTTGTTTGCAGGGATGCAAGTGATTCCGGATCTTTTTTGCCTTCTCCTACAAACTTCAAAAAATCCTCTCGGTTACATTGGTTACTACAAGTGGATCTCTATTTTCAAGGTTCTATCCTACCTCTTTTCCACTTTTATAGAAGTTATCAAGTCATTTAAATCTTTATTTTAAGCTTGCTTGGCTTCTACTAAGTTAGATCTAGGCTTTCTACCCTTAGATCTATTTTTTCAAAGCTAGATCCATCTTTCTAAAGGCCCACTTTTAAAGATCTAGTTTTATTTCCATTTTTGTAAATCCATCTTTCTTTTTGCCTTGAAAAACGTGCACGAGTTTTCTAAAAAAACGTGCAAATTTTCCACTTTTAGGCTTGCTTTTTTTGTGTGTGTGTTTTCTCATTTTTTTTTTAATTTTGGAAATTTATAAGATCAGAAATTTTTTCGAAAATTTTCCCAAATTTTAATTTTTCAAGTTTTTTGTACTTTTCTCAAAAAACGTACCATTTCAAGCTTGTTGTTTTTTTGGCTGATTTTTGAGATTTTTCTGCTATTTTTCAATTCTTGAAATTAGCTTAAAAATCAGAATTTTTTTCAAAAATTTTATTTTTTAATTTTTTGACTTTTTCTCGAAAAACGTGTAATTTTGTACTTGCTGTTTTTTTACTGATTTTCTGCAATTTTCTAGATTCTGGAAATTAGCCTAAAATGTTAAAAAATCTTTAATTTTAAATTCGCAAAAAGACTCAAGTCATTTCGTCAAAAATCGTGCATTTTACATAAAAATCGGTGAGCTTGCCTAGTCTTTTCCAAGTTTTGATTTTGGGTCTCATTCCATTGTTTTTTGGTCTTTTGTTTCATCTCATAAGGCACTTGTTTTCTCATCCACTTAATCTTTTCGAATCACAAATTAAATTTGGTTTCCTAACACTCTTACTAGTCCTTGTTTAGAGCTCTTGTCCACAGGTGAACTAGAAGCAAAACTAAGCAAGAAAGAGCAAGCAAAACTAGATCCAAAGACAAACATCCAAAACCAAAAAGAAGTCATTCTCCTTTGTACAAACTCATAAGAGTTTTTTCATTTTTACTTAAGTTAGTTCTCAAAAGTCCTGACAAGGATTAAATTCACAAGGCATTTGTACTTCATTAATAAAACAAGGCTAAGTGGGATAAGGCCTCCCATATTTGTTTTTTTTCCCCATTTGGGGAAGAGTGTCTTGGTTCTTAGCTTAGATTTATTTCGAGTACTTAGAGTAGTTTCAATTTTTTGCAAAATAGTTACTAATTGTTAGATTAGCCCATTTTGTTTCATTAACTAAGTTGATTACTTCATCTTTAAAGTTCTTGTATCTTTCATAAGTAATTCAACTGTTTAAAGTAGAAATCTCTTGAATCTCACTTTGTAGATCAAGAGTGCTCTCTATCAAAGAGTTGTCTTTTCATTGTTTAATAAGTTAATCAATAAGTAAGACTCTTGAACTTGCAGTAACACAAGTCAAGAGCACTCTCTATCGGAGAGCATCGTTAGTTTTGCACATCCTTGCATTAGGCATTTAGATTAGACAAGACTCTTGAACCTTTGTCATAAGACAAGGTCAAGAGCACTCTCTGCCAGAGAGTTTAATTAATTGATTTAATAAAATCTTTCAACTCACATTCCCTCTAATTAATTTACTTCGTTGATATCCTTCACCTAGTATGCTCTGCCAACTTTCGAGTTGGGCTCATACTCAGAACGGTGAACGTACTTACTAAAGACCGCAACAACAACATAATTAAAACTTTTACCCCATAACCAACGCACTGGCGTTGTCTCGATAAAATACTCAGGTAGTGGGCAAATTCCAAGTGTGGGTGCCGGGCAACCCAGTCTGGAAACTCACTGGTTAAGTTATTGAACACCTAGCTTGTGATTCCAGACAGGTTCGTCATGTCTTCGAACAGAGCCACTGAAAGTATTTCCGGTTAGGTTTCCTAAATACCTTAAGCAAGATCACCATTAAAATCCTTAAAACTTACCAAGAGCACTCGCACAATTTAACATTCATTGGTTTAATTTATGGACGTGTGTTTAATTCTCTGGCACATTTCAGCTTCATTGACTCCATAAGGCACTGGTCCTTGTTTTGTTTTGCATAATTATATTATTTGATCAATTGTCTATGGCTTAGTATAATTGTTATCGCTGAATGCTTTATTAAGTCTAGAATTTAAATTCATCTTTTAATCTCTTGTTGCAACGTGGATTGCTCTTTTCTCTTGTGCCACATTCATAATAAGTAAAACACCTTCAAATCATAATAACTCCTTAAAAACACCCATCCGCATCCGCAACCTTCAAAAAACACTTTAACAACTTAAGAGCTGTAGAAAACTCTTTTGTAGAGACTACCCCCCTTGGCTTCGTTAGGAGTTAGCCTAAACGGACGAGCTAGGAGTAGGTGACAGTACCTAGCTCTGTGCTTGCCCCCAAGGTCACACCTCTCCCACTTTCCTAAGTGAGGAGACAGCTTTCAATTGATTTCTGCTGCTGGTGTGCAATCGACGGACAACAACCTCCACAGTTCAACTCAATTAAGCTCAGTATGACTTTGAGTGTATCTTCAGTGTTGGTAGCCCCCCAGGGGCTTGGCACTAGCTATAAATAAGGAATCCTTTCTCTCTTCCAAGCTAACTCAAGTTGAATAGATAATTGGTCTTGGTTGTTGTAATACTATGATTATTTTTGTTGCTTAGAATAAAAGAAAGCTTTGGAGGCAAGATGGTGTCATGTTATTATGTGTGGATGAGCATTGCCATGTTTCACTGAGGTAACCTGTATTTGTGTTCATAACTTGCTTATTTTGATATTGTGGATCCAGTGCTAAAAGATTGTTAATAAGTTTATTATGATCTTGGTAAGAAAGGAATTTGTTAATAAGTTTATTGGCTATCTCTTTTTCTTTTATACATGTCTAGAGATCTAGATTTAACATGCTCTATAAGATTATATGCGTGCTATTCTAATATCTCTGTTTATGTATTAACCGGATCTCACAAGCATCTTGGCAAGCCTTTGGATTAGTTGCAGGTTCCTAGCTTAGAGAGGACGTTGATCTAGTTTGCTTCCTCACTTTCTCCAAACTTTCTCAAAGGCATAGACCCCGACATTCCACCGGAAAGCTCCACGGTTGATCATTTGGGCACCAAGCCACCTCTTTACTCTTTCTCCTTTTTTATCAACACTTCCTTGGTTACTTGAATTTTATATTTTAGATCTACTGTTTCAAAGCTGATATCTTTCTAGATCTGAACTATAGGAGTTGCATGCATAGATTTAGTTTCATTTAAGAAAAAGATTCAATTCCTTTCTCTTTAAAAACTAGATCTTGATGAAATTTATACTAGCAGATTTAACTTTGATCTCAGTCAAGCATGCATTTAATTCAGCCCACTTAGCATATGTAAATAATTTTTCACAAGAAATGAATTCTGGAAATGAAAAATTTCTCTGCCTGTAAATGAAATACTAAATCTACTTCATCTTTTCACTTTTAAAATCAACATGCAAACCATAAATTTGACACAAAGGATTTTGGTCAATGACCCAGGAAAAACCCAAGACGGGAAAACCTGTGAGAGAGAGAGAGCTTTTATTAATTTCTTAGGGCACTTTCAGAATTTACAATGAACACAAGACAACTTATCTCTGCATTTCCAGCTTGGAAATATGTGTCATTTGCTTGGTTGTACGGCTGCTACAGAAATACAAAGGAGAACACCTTTCACACGTGCCACAGAACTCTACGATGAACTGCCTTCACACGTGCCAGACTGATCTAATATTTGCTGTACGGATTCTGGAATGCGTGCCACAGAGAAACGCCTTAACTCTGCTGTACGGTACGGCCAGAAGGAGTACGGCCTGCAATCATTAATGTCTGCTGTCCATTTTCTAGAAAAATCGAGCCAATAATTATCTCTTGCTGTTCTGTACGGTCTGCAATATTAATGGCTGAAATATTCTTTGGAAAACGTGCCACTCCAGTATTTCAATCTCTGCTGTACGGCCTCTTTTCTTCTTGCTCTGCAATTAATATTTCAAATGATGAAACCCTAGCTCTCGTTCTTTCTCTCTCAGCTCACCTCTCCTCCAACGTAGAGTAAGAATAATTTATGTCTATCTTTGCATTCACCTTTTTGTTCTTTCATTTAGGGTTAGGGTTTTACTTTTTAATCCAATGGTTCACAATTAACCCTCATTAATTAATTCAACTAATTAATTAATGTCACTTTATTAAAGTGACCCACTTTGTCACTTTATAATAAAGTGAAACTCACTTTAAAATTAGAACACTAATGACACTTAAAAGTGACATTAAGGCTAGACAACATATTAATGTGTCCCCACCATGCTAGACATCACACATGGCAAAGACACCTTTTCCTAGGTAACATTTTAACACTCCCTCTTACCGAGGAAGGTGTTCTGCACTACACCCAACTTGTCTCTGAATTTTATAAACTTTCCTTTCTCAAGAGCCTTCGTCAGAATGTCCGCTACCTGCTCTCCTATGGCCACATACTCAAGCTGAACTGCCCCTCTCTGAACCCAATCACGGATGAAGTGATATCTGATCTCAATATGTTTCGACCTGTCATGGAAAACTGGATTCTCCGTGAGTCGAATGCAAATCTGATTATCACAGTAAATCTCAGTGGTCTCAATCATATGACCAAATAGTCCAACCAACATCTTACGAAGCCATATGGCCTCGCATGTAGCTAAACTGGCTGCCATGTACGCAGCCTCGGCAGAACTCAAGGCAACTGACTTTTGCTTCTTGCTGAACCACGACACTGCTGCCGAGCCCAAACTAAAGTAGCACCCTGAAGTGCTTTTCCTGTCAACTACACTGCCTGCCCAATCTGAATCTGTAAACCCTGCCAACTTCACTCCATCACTCCGGACATACATCAACCCGTAATCAACTGTGCCACGCAAGTACCGCAGAACATGTTTTGCTGCCACCCAGTGCTCCCTCTTAGGTTCAATCATGAACTGGCTGAGGGTGTTAACAGCAAAACAAATATCCGGCCTGGTGTTGACCAGATACATCAAAGAACCAATCAGTCTCCTATACAATGTGGGATCAACCAAATCAGAATCAGAAGCATCAATCTTCTTCCAGTTGGTTATCATAGGCGTAGACATAGGCCTGGAATCTAAAATCCCGAACCTCTTCAGGATATCCAAGATATACTTCCCCTGACCAAGAAATATCCGACCTGTGCTCTGCCACACCTCCATTCCCAAAAAATAGTGCATAAGACCGATGTCTTTCATATCAAACTCACAAGCAAGATTCTGCTTGCTCTCCTTGATAAGCCTCTCTGATCCCGTAAGAAAGAGATCATCTACATACAAGATAAGAATAAGTGGCTCCCCATCCACAACAATAAAGTAGAGGTTAGGATCCGCCTCACTCTTAGTGAAGCCCAGCTGTAACAAGTAACTGTCAATCCGAGAGTACCAAGCCCTCTGTGCCTGCTTAAGCCCATAAAGAGCTTTCTTCAGCCTGCACACATGCGTATCTCGCCCATGAATCTCAAAGCCCTCTGGCTACTCCAAATATACCTCCTCCTATATGATCCCATTTAGAAATGCGGTCTTCACATCCATCTGATGGATAGACCACCCCATCTCAGCACTAATGGAAATCACAGACCTGATGGAAGAATACCTGGCCACTGGTGCAAAGGTCTCATCATAATCCACTACCTCTATCTGAGAGAAACCCCGCGCCACAAACCGTGCTTTGTACTTATCCACGCTGCCATCTGCAGCCCTCTTGATCTTGAACAACCACCTAGAAGTCACTACAGACTTCCCCTCAGGCCTCGGCACAATCTCCCAGACATCGTTCTGCATGATGGAATAATACTCTTCCACCATGGCATCTCTCCAAACCTGGATGCCTACTGCCTCCTGAAACGTAGAAGGCTCCTGATCTGCTTCACTGCTCACTGTAGCTGAATAGCTACAAAACTTCTCCGGCCACCTCACCTCCCTAAAAGCCTCCTTTGGCTGCCCCACTGTCTCTGCTTCCTTCAAGGTGTCACAAAGCCACTTGGGCTTCCTCTTCCCTGAGGTAACATCCTAAGTAGAACTGTCCAACTGATCCTCTCTCTGACCTGGCTGTGAACTAGAAGACGTAGAACCCGAACTCTATGAACCTGTCCCTGAACCTGTGGCTGAACCTGATCCTGTCACTGGCTCACTACCGACCCCTGTACCAGAACTCCATGTCCCAGTCATCTGTGGACCTGTAACCTGTGACCCTGTCACCTGTGAACTTGTAATCCCTGAAACCTGTGATCCAAAACCACCACCTGTGCCCTGTATCAGATCATCCTGTACCTGAGAACCACTCTGAACCTGATCCAGACCCCTGGATTTCACAACAGCCTTCTCCTCCTCAAATCTGACATCTCTCCTCAACACTGTCTTCCTCAAATCCGGGATATAGATCCTGTAGGCTTTGGAGGTCTCACTGTAACCGACAAAGATGCCCTTCTCGGCTGTAGGCTCTAACTTAGTTCTCTTCTCCTCTGGAACATGAGAATAAGTCATACAACCAAATATCCTAAACCTGCTGACATCTGGTTTCTTCCCCGTAAAAGCCTCCTCTAGAGTCTTGCTACCTAAGACTCTGTGTGGGCTCCTATTCTGCAGATACACTGTAGTGCTACAAGCCTCGGCCCAAAGAAAGAATGGTAAACTCTGATCATGGAGCATAGATCTCGCTGCCCCAACTATAGATCGGTTCTTTCTCTCTGCCACTCCGTTCTGCTGTGGGTTATATGGTACTGTCCACTCCCTCCTTATGCCCTCCTGAGCACAAAAATCTTTGAAATCATTTGAGACATATTCGCCTCCGTTATCCGATCTCAATGCCTTGATCTTCTTTCCTATCTGATTCTCCACAAGAGCTTTGAACTCTTGAAACAGACTGAAGACTTGACTCTTAGTCTTCATGAAGTAGATCCAGGTCTTCCTGGAGTAATCATCTATGAAGATGACAAAGTACTCAAAACCACTCAACGAGACTGAAGACATGGGACCACAAACATCGGAGTGTATCAACTCCAACACTCCTGTAGCTCTGCTATCACTGCGGGGATAAGCAGCCTTGGTGTACTTCCCAAGAGTATACCCATGGCACACCTCATCATGCTCTCTCTCTCTGAACTTAGGCAACCCAGTAACAATCTCTCTCAACACTCTGAGTGCCCCGTGGTGCAAGTGAGCCATCCTCCTGTGCCAAAGCTCACAAAGATCATTGTCTGAAGTAGCAACTGTGTGTGACAAAGCCCTGTAAGGCTGAAACAAAAACCTGTATAGTCTCCCCTCCCTGACCCCGATCACTTTGGCCGAAGTGACACTGGATCCCTTGGGATACATGAGAACCTGTCCATCTCTGAAAAGAACATCAAATCCTTTGTCCTCAATACTTGAAACTGATATCAAGTTTTTCTTTAGTCCTGGCACATGCAAGACATCAGTGATCAGCAAAGGAGTCTGTGACTCCCTCTCAAACCCAACTATGCCTGTGCCTACTGCTCTCACTACTGAGTCGTCACCCAGTATCACACTCATCTCAACTGCACTCGAACTGAACTCTGTAAAACAATCTCTGACACCTGTCATGTGGCGAGAAGC
>LPNX010384261.1:197760-216099 GCA_001517045.1 Pseudotsuga menziesii | reverse complement strand
ACTTCAAATTGTCTGAGAGAATTAATAAAGACCAGATTTAAAGCGTGCTGCACGAGCTTCATCATGTTTCTGCTGCTTGATAAACTTGTGGGGTAAGTATTGAGCTCTATTTGTTCACCTAGAAAGAAGAAAAGGCGTTTATTGTGAGAAGAGTCATTATATTGTAATTTGGGCATAACATTCTCCATTCAGCCTCAGCTACAGCCTGAAAATTTTTTTTTACTGTGAACTTTAATTACTGCTGGGTACTCATCTTGGAAAGGAATCGGGATTTGTCCATTTATCAGTCAAAACGATTTGCTTGGGGGTTGCTTCTGGGTTAAACGGATATTATAGAGAATTCTGATATATTACAGCCACTTTCAGCATTTATATCATGGTGTAACCGAGGCCAAAAGTTTGTGTTCTCAGCTTGTTCAGGAGGTCTGTTATGTATACCCTCTGTGGTTCCATTTTTACCACAGGGTATAAATGAGGGATTATATCTACAGCAGTCCATATAATTGAGGGATTATACACAGCCTGCGAGGAGTCAAGGAACGAGTTGGAAGCCTTGGAGAGCATTCTTCCCACTGTTGTCAGTACACTCATTTCCAGCTGGGTATCTTAACTCTTTATTTTAGGGCTACAGAATGCTGAAAGAAATTCTCATGAAGACATGATGATGGACAAGGTATGATGATGGCTGAAGTTGATGAATGTAAAGGCATATGATGATGACGTCGTGGAGTTGTGCCTGATTATTGATTGATAGCTGTATCAACATGGTTTGATAGTAAAAAAAAAAAGGGTGAAATGATGCTCCTCGTCCAGGCTGCCTCATAATTTTCAAATCTGAAAGTGACAATTGCCCATTGCAAAGTTCCAGGTATGCATACACAGTAACACAGAGGTATGATCAGTGATCTATATATATGTATGATGAAACACAGTAATGTGATGTGATGATGCCCACACCTAAGAACAGTGAAATGTTCAGTAATGCTTAGTGATGACATATATACTAAGTACACAGTGATGTGCTAGAGATGTTCACACAATGATGTGCTCAGTTTGATATGCTCAGTGATGTTTACACAGTGATACTCAGTGATGTATGATGAAAACACAATGTGTGATGATATGGAATTATAAATGATGCAATGACGACAATAGTACAATGATGAATAGTGGTAATTAGGAGTGAGTACATTGGTTCAGTTGAGCAACATTAGCACAGGCTACTACATGTGCATTTGGTCTGACTCATATTGGCTGAGCTGTATGAGCAGTTTGTTTGACTCAGGTGGACTGAGTCTCGTGTACGGTTGGTTAAACTCAGATTGACTAACTCGAATGATGTGAACAGCAGATTGATTTATGTAGACATATTGATTGCTACAGCTAGATCAGACAGATTGATTGGTACAGCTAGATTGCATAGATTGATTGTACATGATGATGAACAGTGTGGCACAGTTGTGATGAGCAGTGAATGAGCAGTGAACAATTGATCAGTAGTGAATGTGAGCAGTGAACAATTGATGAGCAGTGGTCAGTTGATGAGCAGTGACAGTGGTTGAGCAGTGTGGTGCAGTGTGGTACAGGTGTTGGTTAGCAGGTCCGCATGATCAGTGCGGTTGTGATTCAGCAGTATCTATCTTCATATCAGGGTGGCAGGACGGAGCAAGGAAATCTAGGGAGCTAAGGCTTCCTTCAGGTTGTAGCCGGTAAACCAGGGGGATGTAGCCTCCTTCCAGTTGTAGCTGGAGAATTGAAGTCTTTGTAACAAAGGGGGTTGTTGCCTCCTTCCAGTTGTTGCTGGTAAATTATTATTATAAAGGCTTCCGTGGTTTTTCCCCCAGGACTTGGGTTTCCACGTAAAAATCTTGTGTACTGTGTTTTGCTATGCTTCCTATGTGATGATGATATGATAATAGGTGATGATGAGCTGTAATAGTTAATAATGCTGATGATATAATGATAATGTGATAATACATTAATGAATGATGTATTGAAGAAGCAGTTGATGATTGTTAAAGTTGAAAAAGTAATAAAAAGCTATACACTGATTCACCCCCCCCTCTCAGTGTCTACAGATTTCTGCCATGTCCCCCTCAAGTGTGTGAAAGGAAGCAACACCTGTCATATTATTACTATATGTGGATGACCTATTTTTGACAGGGAATGAGAAACAAATTAAAGAATGCAAGAAGAAGCTCGCTGAGGAATTTGAGATGAAAAACCTTGGATTAATGCACTATTTTCTAGGTCTGGAAGTTGGCAAAGTTCAAAAGGAATCTTTCTCAATCAGGAAAAGTATGCAGTAGAAATTTTTGAAAAGATTTGATATGTTGGAATGTAAAGCCATGGCCACACCCATGGATACCAACCTGAAGTTGTTGGATGATGAATCATCAGAGTTAGTGGATGTGACTCAATAGAGAGAGATTATTGGGTCGTTGATGTATCTAACAAATACCAGACCAGACATTTATTTTGCTGTGAACAACTTGAGTCAGTATCTAGTTCAACCAAGACGTGTTCACCTGGTAGCTGAAAAACATGTGATGAGATATCTGAAAGGAACTATAGACTTTGGTCTATACTATGATGGAAACCATGACTATAGATTGTATGGCTATACAGATGCAGATTGGGTTGGAAGTGTCTTAAACAAAAAAAGCACATCAGGTGGATGTTATTGTCTAGGGTCTGCTATGATTTCATGGTTTAGCAGGAAACAGTCCATTGTTGCTCTTAACACGAATGAAGCAGAATACATAGCAGCTTGCTCTGCTAGTTGTGAATCCATATGGCTTCGGAAGCTGATGTCAGGTCATTTAACCTGGAGTTGGATACCACAGTGATTATATGTGATAACCAGAGTTATATAAAGATGACAGAGAACCCAGTGTTCCATGATAAATCGAAGCAAATAGAAATCCAGTATTTCTACATTCGAGATATGATACATAAGGGAGCCATAAAGCTCCAGTATGTGAGTACCGATGAAAAAGTTGTTGATGTGTTAACAAAGCCTCAGTCCCGAATAAAGTTTGAATACTTTCGAGACAAGCTTGGTGTTGTTCGAAAAGACCTTCCCTGAAAGGGGGAGAAGTGATGTTGCAATAGGGATTGTATCATCCCTGGACACTTGTCCTAAAGTGATCCGTCAACTAATGTCTTCGAGAAAGAAGCAAGATTGCATCATCCTTGGACAAAAGTCCTAAAGTGATAGGGAGTGATTATCCCGTAATAGTATCCAGAGACTTTGGTCCTTGAGAATGTGGTAGGATTGCATCATCCTTGGACCTAAGTCCTAAAGTGATAGGGAGCGATTATCCTGTAATAGTATCCGGAGACTTCGGTCCTCGAGAATGTGGTAGGATTGCATCATCCTTGGACCTAAATCCTAAAGTGATAAGGAGTGATTATCCCATAATAGTATCCAGAGACTTCGGTCCTCAAGAATATGGTAGGATTGCATCATCCTTGGACCTTGTTATCCACTTATTTGTACCATAGTTGGATTACCTGAGGAGCCGCCAGTTGACAAACATGATAAATGTTTGATTCTAGTGTATCAGAGGATCCGCCTTTGTGTCTAGCCAGTTTTGTCTAGTCAGTTTTCTATTTGAATAATTATGACCATGGCCCCGCGGGGTTTGTAATAAAATGTGCTAGTAGGGTGTTTTGAGTGGTTCAGTCTCCTAAGACGTAAAATTTCAACTAGGGTATTCCAGAGAGTTTTTTGCCCTTGACAATTATGCTTTGCCTATAGCTGAGTATAATTGACGAGGTTTTCTCCCGCTTCCTCCAAAGCTAGAATGCCCGATTTTGAATTCTGAGCCTTGGGGGGTTATTAGAGCCCAATTGAGTATATATAAACCTACTATACATTGTTAGAATAGAGCATGGTCATGTCCTAAGTCACGAGGACGTTTAGAAAAAATTCAGAAAAAAATTTTACTGGGCGCGTCAAAAATTATTTTTTAATTTTTCCATAAGTTTTTAATTAAAATTTTCCATAATTTAAATGGAAGAATTCAATTTGTAATAAGTTAGTTATCCAGAACCCAAATTCAATGATTGAAGGCTCTAACCTTAAGCCAAAAAATCATTCTTGATTATCCAGACAACTGGATCCAACTTTCAGATCATCATTTGGCCACATAACGCATATTTTCGCAAAAAAGTCATTTTTGGGGAAAAATTTGATTAATTAATTAAAATGAATATTTTCGAGAAAATAAAAAAACTCTCCAAAATTAACCAAATTGAATAAAATAAAAGGCTAAATGACATGGCATTGGGAATTTATGATGATTCCAATCAATATCGGTCAGTTTCAGATCAAGTATCGGAGTGTAGCAGTTGAACTATCAGTCAGAAATTTGCTCTCTTTGGTCAAATCCGTTTTTGGTTGAAGTGTGGGTTATTTATTGGTTGAGTGATCATTACGAGGGAGGATGAGCCACCTCACCCCCCCTCATTACTCCAGCACTCAGTTACAACTCAGTTGCAGCCAGTTCAACTCCAAATCATCATGCCGAGCTCATTCAATTACTCCGGTGTTACACTTAGTTTGGTTTTAGCGTTTTAGCCTTCTCTATTTGTATAAATAGAGACTCTTTGAGCTCTATTAGGATGGGATTTTTGTGTAGAGAAACTTTGTCCAAACTTTGTAAATGCTTGTTGCTTTATGCAACCGTGGAATAAATTTAAGGCTTTGGAGGCTCATATGGTTTGTTAATTGTGGATGAATGCTCTTGATGGATGAGGTGATTGTGTTCTAATTCTCCTCTTTCATGCTTATTTTGGTTAAAGATTTATGCTTTAGAAGGGCTTCTGTAAGCATGTAAGAACAATTATTTGTTGTTTACAATTTAGTTGTTTACGGCTTTACTCTTAGAAATTGAAAGTAGCATTGTTTATTCAGTCATATTTTATGCTCTTTTACATTTCAATTTGTGAAACATACATGATCTAATCCATCTTTTGACAAGTATTCGAGTTGAATTTGCGCAGATCAATCCATCCAACCAAGTAGGAGTTCGAGCTCAGCTGCATTCTCTTCTCTTGGAGTCAAGTGCAACTTTAGGCAATTGCAAGCTTTGAGGAATCCAAGCATCCTTAAGAAGATCCACAAGTTTGAATATTTTTCTTCACTTTCATTCATCTTTCAAGTTAAAAATTTTCTAAATTGTTAGGTTAAGGCAAGGTTTGGGCTAAAGTGATCAATCATTCACCAAACCGTATGCCACTGTTGGCTGTCCCGTCTTCAATTTGCAGCCCTCTTTCACTATTTATTGCAGCCATTTCTTCTCCTCTTTCGCTGCCCTCTTTTGCTCTTTTTCCTCACTTTTTGCAGCCCTTCTTTTGCCTAAGTTTGCAGCCCTATTCACCCTTTTTTGCAGCCACTTTTTGGGCCCTAGTTTCAGCTTTCTTCCTCACTTTTTGCAGCCCTCTTTGTTCTTTTTCCAGACCCTCTTTTACTTTTATTTTGAGCCTTCTGTGACCTTACTCTGCCCTCTTTTTCACCCTTTTGTCTTCTCTTTTCCATAGCCTTTTATTCTTCTCATCTTCTTCCAGTTTTGGTAAAGGTTGGGTTCATTTTTTGTCATTAAGTTTATAGATCTAGTTTCATTTTTGTTTTGGACTAACATTATAACAAGTTAGTGTTCAAAGCTCTTATTTCCAGGTAGGTGAAAGAGAGCCCAAGGGCCTTACGAAAGCAAGAAGCAAGCAAAGACCAAAAAATACCAAAACATCTCTCTCCTCTTTCTTCCCTTTCTCACCTTTGCTCATTCAAGAAGAGGCTAAACACAACAAAAGATTGCAAAAAACTTAATAACGAGCGAGTGGGATAACGGCTCCCACACCCCTCTTCCCCCATTTGGGGGAAGCTTGTATCATCCCATTGTCATGTTTTTTCCTTTTTGCTTAATAAATTGCTAATGGTAGAATAGGAAAGGATAATTGCATAATCATAAGTAAGGTAGTTCATGCTTTGATTCATTTATTATCCGTAAAGTAAAAATGATGATTTGATTGTTTACTGTTTTACTTACCCCCTTGCTTTCCCGATTAGGGCCCTAAAAATCCTGAAAGAGACTCTTGGGTAGTTAGATCTTCAAGAGCACTCTCTATCGGAGAGCATACTTAGAACTGCATACCCTTGCATTAGGCATCTTAGATTAGCTATGTCTCTTGAACCACTGTCATAAGACGCGGTCAAGAATGTTCTCTGTCGGAGAGTCTTAATCAATTGCTTTAATAAAATTTGCAACGCACACTCCCTAATTAATTAACTTCGTTTTCTCCTTGCTGGAGTATGCTCTGACCGACCTCAAAATCGGAGTACCCAGAAACGGCACTGGATTTCTAATCTTGCAAGAAAAAGATAATAAAATTTAAACCCTGTAACCAACGCACCGACGTTGTAGGGAATTTTCTAAAGTACTTCTTAGTAGAGGTGCTAGAACCCTCGCTGTCTAAGCTTCTCAGCTAGCTGGTTGTTATCACCCGCCTTGTAGTTTCCTGTGTGATGTGGATCCAGGATGGATGGTAGAGGGGCAAGCAACTAAGGGGTGGAACCACGACTACCTAGACTCCCAAATGGATGGTTGTCACGCCAATCAAGGAAGCCTTCACTTTAGGTTATCCTAATCTAGGACAACAATGGGGGAGACTCGGATCTGCTCTCGACAGGAGAAATTGGCCCTAGACACCAGAAAAAGATCAGATGCGGCTTCAGGGTACTTAAGGTGCAAGGTGAATGGAAACCCTAGCTCTAGAGTTTAGGTACTAGCAAGTTGTGGAGGTGACCACTGTCTTGGGAAATGTAACTGTGACAGGGTAAATAAGGACAAAGTTGGGACTATCCAATACCTAGAAATAAGACTCAATGAAAGGCATTTGAGCTATTAGTAAATGTTGGTAAAGGGCAAAGGCTAAGAGCCTAAGGGCAGTGCTAGCTAAGAGATCAGTGCTTTGTGTGCATTGGGCAATGGAGTCAGCAGTACATCGATATTTCAGAGAACCCACCTAGGAGACACCTTGATCTATGAACCCAGAAAGTATTTGGTCCAGAAAAGCTAAGGTACAGGAAACCTAGCTCAATTGATGGCTAGCATTAGGGCTTAGGAGGACAGATCTGCAATTCTAGGGTTACCTGGAGGGTAATGGCTCAGTGCTGAAGGAGAGGAGAGGTCAAGCTGACCTGATCTACAAGCCCAAAACATAAAATCAGCAGAAAAATCAGATCTGGAAAAGTCAAAATCTGATGAGGGGGGCTAGCAGGCTAAAAACCAATTTTTCAGATCTAGGGAAAACCAGAGAGAACTAGCTCAGCATTGGGGGTGTTCTAGAATGCTCAGAACCCGATCTATCTCTCTATCTTGTCAGATTTCAGAAAAAACGCACTTCCGGAAAAGTCTAATTTTCAATGAGGGCGCTAGGGCAGTTTCAGTCAATTTTTCAGATCTAGGTCAAAGGGTCAAGCAATTGCACAACGTTGGGGTAGATTTAGGCTGTGTGGGACCCGATCTATCTGCATGTGAAGTCAGAATTCAGAAAAACTCAAAACCCTAGCAGGTCAATTTTTCAATGGGGGGTTATATAGTTTTCTGCTTAAAAATCAAATCTAGGTCACACTGTGAGGAATTCGACCAGCGTTTCAGTTGATTTGATGAAGGGGAGGCTCGATCTATGAAACCCAGAAATGGTTTGGCAAAAGATCAGACGGTTCCCTGATTTATTGATTTTTAGGTCTTTTTTTTAGTGTATCAGGAGTTTTCAGAAAAAGTTGAATTTCAGCAAGGTACAATCGAATAAGATCAGAAAAGAGAAGAAAATTACCTATTGGATCTTACCTGGAAAACCTTGTAGAAGTCTGTAACAGTGACGATCTTTGTTATCCCAATCAATTCTGGAAGATCTCCGTGATTTCTATGGCATATGCAAGCTCCAAGCCACCAAAGCGACCCCTACCCTGCATAAGCAAATGTCAACCATATCAGATTTGCACATACAAAATAAAAAAACTAAATGCTACAAGACAGTAAAATGAAGTAATCATAGATCACAATGAAACTAATGAAAACCCCCTAATTCAAGACGAAGAGAACCGAACGAGTTGAGGTCCCTGTACAAAAACGCTCCAGCCAAAACGCCCTCCTGTAAACAAAACAATGATAGCCACGAAAATATAGATACCACGAGAATTTTCACAATGCTAGGAAGCTGAAGACTAGCTAATCACCATTTGAGCACATCAGATGCAAAGCAGATACAGAAAAATTTTCACAAAAAAAATCTTTCTATTATCCAGATCCCAGAGCCAAAGACTCCTTACAAATGAGAAGCTCTCTCCTTTAAATAGAAATGAGAGAACCTCAATCATAACCAAATCCTAATCACTTTCAAAACGAGTGGCTAAGATTAAAAGATGAAATGTTCTAATTAATGGTTGGGATGAGCTCAACATACAACACATGGATCAATATAACCATAATTTACCAAAATAGACTAAACCACCCAAATAAAGGTAATCCACTCAATAGGAAATAAATGAAAGCACATGGTGGGTCGAAGAAGTGTTTGACTAACTCCCTTTGGGTGTCCCCATGGCACAATAAATAATATAACAATTTAATTCTTTGACTTTTGTGCCTGCTTGAGGAAATCGTGAGCCTCCAAAAAGAACTCTAGAAAATAATAAAAAATGCCCAAAAATAGGTGTGGGCCCAATCAAGAGCTGCAACTGCTGGAGAAGGTGTGGAGGACATCACTCTCATCATCATGACTCATCCCATGTCATTTCCTTACCTCACTAGCTCAAATCGATTTCTTGAATAGCCATTTAATCATTTTTTAATCTACCTCGGGAAACGTGATCCTTCCAAAACAGCCTCCTAGGGTGCCTGCGTTGTCAAACTGAGCCCACTAGGCTCTCTGGGATGGGGGTACTATGGTACAAACAAGTGGCTGCACCCCCCTATGCCCCTACAATTCCCTAGGAGATCCAACTGAAACATATCTCTGCTCAAATATATCAATCTATGAAGAAAAACTGCATCAGAAAAGAAAAATGAGCCTGATCACATCTGTAAGTGCCCGAAACTGGAAATAAATTGTTTCAATGGACTCACAGAGTCCAAATCCATCTAAGGTGTATACTCATACCCCTCATAGGTCTCTATTTGACCATCAACCACATCAAATAAACAATATAACCATCTATAACTGATCAGATACCCATAATAATTCAGAATACATCCATCTGCTGCAAGTGTCAAAAGGTTAAGACATGTTGTACAACGCATTCAAGTAACAATCACAACAAGTAGCATTCATTTCACTGGCTGTACATCAACCAATACATATATAAGGCCTTATTTATTACTACTTAGACTTAGACTTTCAAGACTATACTCACTTCATAGTTGTAGCCAATTTGCTAGTGAAGGGTGAAAGGTGAAAATGACAAAGCTTAAGGCAAAGGATGAATTCCTACTCAACATCATGACACTTTGGATAAGCAAAGAGAAAACTCACTATCACCAATGTCGGACAAACAACAACACAAGGAATGGCAGTGCCCCACAGATGGATGAGTTGTTTAGAGAGTGTTTATTCAACTAAGGCATCATGTCTACATCAAGCTTGATCCAAGTTCATTAGGATCACATTTTATTCCATGGCCTTTTTGGCCTATATGACCATTTTGGGACTTCACCAGTGCTTAAAAGCATAGCTAATCGCAACTTCAATCTAGGACATGTTTGTTTTAATAAGCTCAGCAATTTTTTGATATAGCACATTTTAAACCATTGCTTTTTTGGACCTTTTCTTATACTCTTCAAGGAGTATTTTAGCATTTCATTGCTCTTGCCCTTTTTACATATGTTAAGAAACACAGTTTTACAATTTTATTTTCCATGGGCGCATATTCAATATTTCAATACAAGTAGTACATGAGCTTTCAATTTTAGCCAACATCTCAAGTGACAAGGGGGAGTTCTGCACAATGCCTAGCATCGGGACAACCAACCAGAATGATTTAGGCATACAATCCAACTTACCAAGGCAAGTTCTGTCACCAACTCAGAGCCAAAACACAATATAAACAGGAAGGCTTGTCCAACAAAGGTTCTAGCGGGGAAAAAGATCCTCCATGCCATAAGTCAAGAAGTTAGTCGGGTTGAAAACTAAACTAGAAGGTAATGGATTGGTGAAGACAATAAATGATGGAGCCAACACTAGCAAGCCAAAACAATGGTGGGAATGACTACCTCTATTCTCCCTAAGGAGGGAAAAACCGATGAGTATAAATCAAGAACTTCCAAGTCTAAGCAAGGACATCAATACATAGTACAAGATACAACCAAGTGCATATAATTATGAGCGCCAGATCATGATACCACAAGTTAATATATATCACAAGAATCAGTATAAGAGCAATAATAACCATAACACAATATAACATGCTGAGTCATAACCATGCAAATAAAATCCATCTGAGACACCATCTATCCAATGAGAAAGAACAAATATAACACTGGGCATCCATGACTGCTCTGAAAAAACATAAATGGCTACATCGGTCCTCAAATCTAAGTGTCTTGAGACTCAATCCTGACATGGGAGAGTACAATAGTCCACTGATACAAAAATGATCCATCAAAACTGCTCATCTCAGCATCTCATATGTAAGAGATCTGGCTGAAAAATGTACTGTGTCTGAAAAATAGAATATGGTAGCCTGGTTACTATATATGTGATAACATCTGACTCCAGCTGGGACAAGTGCTCTCCTGAAAAGAGCGCTTGAGAACCTCAGAATCTCTGGTCCTCGCACTCTGCTTCTAGCATCCTCGATCAATCCATCTAGCTCTGCAACCGCTACCAAGAATATACCTAACTACCTACAACATGTCCAGAGCTATACCAAACTCATAGATCGGTCGTTAGAACAATATGTGGATAATATATAAAATACTGAAAAATAAAAATGCATGAAATTGAAAAGCAGAAAATAAATCTAATCTATAACCATAACTTTCAGTAAAAGTTTTGATTTTTATTTTGCAAGATTACACTAAGTGCTTCAAAAGTGAGCTTAAGACAACAAAACAAAATTCTATACTACTGTCGGTAAAGGCTTATTCAGGTCCTACCTACTCTACTCTACTATACAAAGTGGGATTCAAGGCTAAGTAGGGTCGAGAATGTCTCCCCTCAAATCCCTCTGGCTAACAGGAAGCAGAATCTGTCGTCCAATACTGGTAACAAGAAAACATATATCACCAACATAACGCTCTACAGAAAAAGGTCCAACCCAAAGATCATTAGCTTGCCCCGATCGGAAATGCATCAAGTGGTTTTGAATAAGGACTTGACTTCTAGTGGGAAATCTATTCCTATTTACCGATTCGGGAACCACTTGAATGCTACGTATAGGCATGGGATGGACATCAACGATGTTTTGTGGCTACGAGGTGATTATCTTTGAACTTCTCTTGGACGACACTACATGAAATCTAGGTGGACCACCATCAATGGGAATAGCTATGCTACCAACTGGGATCTCCCTAATCTCTTCCCTTACCCCTTGTGGACTTGCATTATGCTTATCACTATGAGGAGATACTACATGTTTGACAGTTTCTCCCACTGTCCAGAAATTTCTATCTTCCTTCAAAGGATGAGGATTATGGGATAAAATAGTACTGTGGCTAGATCCTTCCCCTATAGGAGCATGAATATGCATACCCTCTAGATCAGTTGATTCTACTCTAGGCTGTGGTGCAGGAGAAATAGGAATGTGAGATAGATCATGATTACGAAGACTAGATGACTCAGGTGGCAGGAGAAAGTTAGGAATGAGAGGATAAGCAGACAAGGCATTAATCCGCGTGGCTGAAGGAGTTTGAGACATAGCAAGATTATTGAGACTAAAATCTCCTTCGGGCGCATCATTTATTAAGGCATCCTCTTGCCAAATTAGAGAGCTATCATGGACTTGAATTAAGTTACCATCTTCCAAAGATAAATGAGATAAAGACCTAGCAAATCAGGAGCATGGGTGCTACTTACCTCATTATAAACCTCTATTACACCAGACAATTTAAGATGGATTTCCCATGGATAAATAGGCTCTAGTACTTGGCTTTCTCTTTCTCTATTCTGGTCAATCAAAGCAAACCACTCATTCACTCTACGAGGGATTCTTTCAATATGCCTGGCATCATTAACTTCATCACCCCGAATCACAAGATCTTGAAATGGGATCTCATTTCTCCTTAAATCCCCTAATTCCTCTGAGCTTTCACCCTTAGGCATTTCCAAACTAATCATCCTAACACTTTGAGTTGTTTGATTTTCTTCCGATGATAAGTCAGAGTCTTCCATTGCCATGAACATGCTTTCAGGCTGCCTATATTTCCATGCATCTTCTACAAAATGGGCTTTAGCATTATTCAACAATTCTTCCCCATAAGTGTTTTTTATCCCTTCTTCAAAAGTCTCTAGATGCTTCTCATAGCAAGGTTCCCTATTGATTCTGATCAGAGCCCTGTCAGACTTTGGGACACGAAGGTATGATAGATCCATCATAAGGTATCCACCTAAACCAGCTACCCACTTTCTAGATAAAAGCATTCCATAAGCTGGGGGCAAGTCAATAACAACTACATCCATCATAGTGGAAATGTCAGAGCATGCAAACAGATCAGCTCTAAGGTTTTTGATCAATCCATAGGATGGTACTCGCCTTGAGTCTATGCCACACACATTTCCATAAGGCCTAGTCACTTCCAATCCCATTTCTTTCATGACATGCAAAGGCATTACATTCACAGCTGCTCCGGAATCCAACATGCAATTATGCAGGAGCATATTCTGAATGTGCAAGGTTAGGTAAAAGGGAGGGTGACCACCATTCTTTCTCTCATAGATAGCAGATTGTATCTTAACAGGTGGATCCTTTTCATCTTTGCTAGGATGTGCCCTCTCAGGACTCTAAACGTGATCAGGTTCTAAAACAAACTCAGGGGTTTTGTCTTGGCCAATACCATCAAAGAACTCTTCCACTTGGCTTCTTACAGAGGGAACACTCATCGGTTCAGTTATTGGGATGCTACATACTATCTTGCTCAACTCTTTCTCGACGTCAATGTTCAGATTCAAATCCCCTAAGTCAAGATCTTCTTCTTCCCTTTTGTCTTCATTCACTACTTTTCTTTTGTCAAAGAAAGAAGGTTGGGGATCCACTCTTTGTTTATAAATTCTAACCTGTGGTTCTTCTTTTGTTTCAGGGATACCTACTGCACAACATGAGGGTTTAGGCTCATCAACAAAATCCTCTTCCTAATCCCAAATTTCCTCCTCTTGTTCCCATGGCTCTTTCTCTAAGAGAATTCTTCCAAACTCATCATCGTAAGACAGATCATTCATGAAATTATTGTTGCTTGGTTGCTTATCAGGGTGACTGGTGTTTGTTGGTTCTTCATCATTTTCATCACACCAATTAACATTCCTCTTCTCAGGATTCTCTAGATACTCGGGCCTTCTTCTATTGGATTCTCTCTCAGGACCTCTATTGTTGTTCCAATAAGGTCTAGGGCCATAAGGGTTTCTATGTCTCTCTGGATCATGGAAACTAGCCACATTTTTGGTCAAGACAGTTAGTTGCCTCATCATTTCTTGCATGGTTTCTAATGTGTCCTTTGTCTCTTTTGGCTCATTCATAGGCTCCTTAGGCTTTCGGAGTTTAGGCTCGGATCTAGAGGTGGATGGGGCATAATGATCAAAGAAGTTTTGCTTGCCCATAGATGCCGCATGCTGCTCAGCCATCTTTGCATTGAACTGGGCAATTTTGAAGTCATTTGGATTTTTATCCTTCAAATTATAACCCAACCAACCATCAAAAGCATTTAGATAATGGATAATGATCGCTTGGTCTTTTGGTCTAATCCCATCTGGGATATTTCCTACAGTCTTGTCAAATCTCAAGTTGAATTCATGGATTGTTTCATTCTCCCTCTTCTTTATGTCAAATAGCTGATGCAAGAGGAACTTCCCATCCAACTTATGAGACCAATCACTGTTAAGCTTTGTGACAAAGTGGTCATAACCATTGATGGATGAAGCAGGTAATCTATCAAACCACTTCCGCACATCTCCTTCCAGAGAAAACATAAGACCTCTCATGAATACATCTTCATCCATAGCTCCATATGCTTCCATATGATCCCAGACTTTATCAATGTGATCTTCAATGGAGGTAGCTGATACCCCACCAAACTTAGGGACCTTTTCAAAATATTTCTCAGGCATGTCATGTGGGGCCCCCGAGATCAAGGAGAAATCTAAAGGTGATGCCTTGGCCTTCCTTCCAAACACCTTAAGCTTTTGTGGAGGAGGAGCAGTCTGATTCCCACTAGGGGTTGCTCCGGCCATTCGGCTAGATGGAACTGAAAGGGATCCCAAAGCATGACTTGAGGGAACAGTGAGGTTAGACACTTGCCTATTTTTCCTTGTGTAAGTTATGGGGATTCCTTGAGGGTTGTTGGGATGCTCTAGGAATTTAAGATTAATATATCGGGTACGATCCTCAATGGAGTAGCAAGGTGGAGTCGCCAGGTGAACCACACAAGTAATTCACCGAAAAAGATATGTCGTATGGAAAGATGAGGTATGTTGAACCAAGGTAGGCCTCCACCTCCCCCGAAACGGCGCCAAAATGTTATCACCTGCCTTGTAGTTGCCTGTGTGAGGTGGATCCAGGATGGATGGTAGAGGGGCAAGCAACTAAGCGGTGGAACCACGACTGCCTAGACTCCCAAATGGATGGTTGTCACGCCAATCAAGGCAGCCTTCACTTTACGTTATCCTAGTCCAAGACAACAATGGGGGAGACCCGGATCTGCTCTCGACAGAAGAGATCGGACCTAGACACTAGATGAAGATCAGATGGGGCTTCAGGGTACTTAAGGTGTAAGGTGAATGGAAACCCTAGATCTAGAGTTTAGGTACTAGCAACTTGTGGAGGTGACCACTGTCTTGGGAAACGCAACTATGACAAGGTAAATAAGGACAAAGTTGGGACTATCCAGTACCTAGAAATCAAACTCAATCAAAGGAATTTGAGCTAACAACCTAAGGGCAGCGCTAGCTAAGAGATCAATGCTTTGTGTGCATTGGGCAATGGAGTCAGCAGTACATCGATATTTCAGAGAACCCACCTAGGAGACACCTTGATCTATGAACCCAGAAAGTAGTTGGTCCGAAAAAGCTAAGGTACAGGAAACCTGGCTCAACTGATGGCTAGCACTAGGGCTTAGGAGGACAGATCTGCAGTTCTAGGGTTACCTAGAGGCTAATGACTCAGCGTTGAAGGAGAGGAGAGGTCAGGGTGACCTGATCTACAAGCCCAAAACAGAAAATCAGCAGAAAAATCAGATCTGGAAAAGTCAGAATTTGATGAGGGGGGCTAGGAGGCTGAAAACCAAATTTTCAGATCTAGGGCAAACCGGAGAGAACTAGCTCAGCGTTGGGGGTGTTCTGGAATGCTCAGGACCCGATCTATCTGTCTATCTTGTCATATTTCAAAAAAACCCACTTTCGAAAAAGTCTAATTTTCAGTGAGGGCGCTAGGGCAGTTTTAGTCAATTTTTCAGATCTAGGTCAAATGGTCAAGCAATTGCACAGCATTGGGGTAAATTTAGGCTGTGTGGGACCCGATCTATCCGTCTGTGAAGTCAGAATTCAGAAAAAACTCAAAACCCTAGCAGGTCAATTTTTCAATGGGGGGTTATGCGCTTTTCTGCTTAAAAATCAGATCTAGGTCAAACTATGAGGAATTTGACCATTGTTTCAGTTAATTTGATGAATGGGAGGCCCGATCTATGAAACCCATAAATGGTTTGGCAAAAGATCGGACGATTCCCTGATTTATTGATTTTTAAGTTTTTTTAGTGTTTTAGGAGTTTTCAAAAAAAAGTTGAATTTCGGCAAGGTACAATCGAATAAGATCAAAAACGAGAAGAAAATTACCTATTGGATATTACCTGGAAAATCTTGTAGAAGTCTGTAACAGTGACGATCTTTGCTATCCCAATCAATTCTGGAAGATCCCCATGATTTCTATGGCATATGCAAGCTCCAAGCCACCAAAGCGCCCCCTACCTTGCATGAGCAAACGTCAACCATATCAGATTTGCACGTACAAAATAAAGAAATTTAATGCTACAAGACAATAAAATGAAGTAATCATAGATCACAATGAAACTAATAAAAACCCCTTGATCCAAGACGAAGAGAACCAAGTGAGTTTGTAGAAATTTCTGCCTTTTACTGTTTGCTGGTTTATGTTAACATTTCATGATTTTCACATACAGCCGGTTTTGCATTGGCCATAGGTTACTTATGAAATTTTTCTGAACAATTAAACACACAGTAAAATACACTAACAGGCTGAAAAACACATTTTAACAATCACACCATAAAAATTAGACTCGGAGATTTTTGGCCAAAATCAAGCCCTGGAAAAACCCCCACGAGGAAAACCAGTTAGAGAGAGAGAGATTTTATTTTCATCAGCAAAATATCAGAACAAAAATACAGTTAAAATTTAACTTATCTCCACCCAAGATTTCATCTCAAAATCTTGAAAAACGTGCCCAGCAATTAATGCATCCGTACACCCTCGATTTCGGTGCCAGCATTAAATGCAACAGTACCCTGTCTCGATTTTCGTGCCAGCAATTTATTGCAGGCCGTACAGCCTCGAAATCTGTGCCAAATAAATGCTGGTCGTACCCTCGAAAACTGTGCAGTCCGCACCTCAAAAACTATGCAGTCCGTACCTTGATTTCTGTGCATTAAATGCAGTCCGTACTGTGCATTAAATGCAGCCCGTACACTCCTCGGATTCTGTGCAAAACAAAAATGCAGTCTAGAAATTCGTGCCCTCTCTCCTCCTTCAGCTCTTCTTCTCCTGAAAATGAAAAGTGAAGAGTTTTGCCTCCCTCAACCCTTTTTGTCTAAACCCTAAGTGGGAATCTAATCCAACGGTGGAGAAATATCCAATCTAATGGCTGAGATTCAATGAGAGTAAAAATCACATTAATTTAAATCACTTAAATAAATTTACTCACCCACTTAAATTTATCAAAAAGTGACTTTAACTTTATAAAGTCTCATTAAGTAGCTTTTAATGTGAGGGTCACCTTTTTCCCTTTTCTAAGTGACTTAGGCAAAGAGACACTTAGGGAACATATTCCTAGGTACAAAAACTAACACTCCCTCTTACCGAGGAAGGTGTTCTGCACCACTCCCAACTTATCTCTGAAGAAGACAAACTCCCCCCTCCCCAAAGACTTTGTTAGAATGTCTGCTACCTGCTCATCAGTGGATATATACTGTAGCTCAACTGCCCCTCTCTGAACATAGTCACGGATGAAATGGTACCCTAAGTTGCAGGAAATGTCATAAACCCCCTCGTACCAGGCTCGTTTCCGGTAGGAAACGCTGAAACCCGTGTGATACTCCTTTGAAACGCGTTTCAAAAAGGAGGAAGCCGTACCACGATGCTGAAACGCGTCTCAGACAGATGGAAACTCGTTTCACCCGCGTATC
Organism: Pseudotsuga menziesii; assembly: GCA_001517045.1. NCBI lineage: Eukaryota > Viridiplantae > Streptophyta > Pinopsida > Pinales > Pinaceae > Pseudotsuga > Pseudotsuga menziesii. Next base: position 198,474 of record LPNX010384261.1, on the reverse strand, counting down.
ACCTCCCTCACGCCGCGTTTCACTTTGGGATTAGGGCAAAATTGGGCCCAGTTGACATTTAATTTGTTAATTTATATAATTTCGTGGTCTAATACACATTTCGTGGTCATTTCGAGGTCTCTTTTAATCCCACAATACATAGCTATATAACAAATGACAATGCAATTTAGTTTTTGGTTGTTAGATGCAGAGCTGTTTATGTACCTGGTGATCAATTTCATTTCTGGAAGTTGTCAGTTTTCCATGACAAGTTTTTTTTTGAAAACATCTAATTCCAAACTATTCTTAGTTTAGAATTGGCCATTTTGCATAGATAAGATACGATAGCATAATTTTAGTAATATCACAAATGACGACAAGAGTAGATCAATGGGATTGATGAGTACAAAAAGTGTTGATACATGCTGGGAGTGCAGAAGATGGCTCCTAAATAAAACAGTATGCAGAAAGTAAGTTCTGGTCCATTTGAGCAATGGGTATTCTTAGTTCTAAGATCAGTTGGAGAAGTGCACCACAGTACATTAGATAGCTTGAAAGAGATTATGGTTGTTCACTAATGCTCAAATTTTGAGTGTGGGTTCTCGAATTGGAAATTGACAAATTACCTTTTTTCTTAGATACAATCCAAGTCTATTTTGCAAGCAACTTCATTTGGAGCATGCACCTCTTGTATAATAGATGATGCACATGCGCAATAGAAGAATACTTACAAAG
>LPNX010384261.1:115856-197587 GCA_001517045.1 Pseudotsuga menziesii | reverse complement strand
CTTATGAATGAAATGTGATGACTCATGAGTAAAAATGTGATGTTATAGTTAAATCAAAATGTTTGATGTTTGAAATTATCATTAATGATTTATCACTTGTCAGTTGTCATTTATGTTTCACATCTAATTTGTTAATATATATATATATATATATATATATATATATATATATCGCGTTTCCCCGTTTCCTAAATTTTGGGGGGTCGCGTTTCCATCGCGTTCCCGTATCAGATACACGTTTCCGTTTCCCCGTATCATGCAACTTAGATGGTACCTAATCTCAATGTGCTTTGACCTATCATGAAACACTGGATTCTCAGAGAGCTGAATGCAACTCTGATTGTCACAATAGATCACTGTAGGCCTAAGCTGCTGATCAAATAAATCTACCAATAACTTGCGAAGCCACAGTGCTTCACAAGTAGCCTGACTGGCTGCCATATACTCAGCCTCAGCCGAACTCATTGCAACGGACTTTTGTTTCCGACTGAACCACGACACTACTGCCGAGCCCAAATTGAAACAACAACCGAAAGTGCTCTTCCGATCCCTCACACAACCTGCCCAGTCTGAATTTGTGAACCCAACCAAGCTGACTCCACCCGAACCCTTGTAGGCCAGACCATAATCCACCGTACCTGCAAGATATCTCAGTATGTGCTTTGCAGCAGTGCAGTGCACACTCCTAGGCTCAACCATGAACTGACTAAGAGTGTTAACCGCAAAACACAAGTTTGGCCTAGTATTGACCAGATACATCAATGACCCAATGAGCTGACGATATAAAGTGGGATCCACCAACTTACCCTCAGAAGCATGAAGTTGCTTCCAGTTGGTGATCATAGGCGTACACATCGGCCTGCAGTCCTCCATTCGAAATCTCTTCAGAATATCAACTGCATACTTCCCCTGTCCAAGGAAAATATGTCCAGGCTCCTGCCAAACCTCCATCCCCAGATAGTAATGCATCAGTCCAATGTCTGTCATCTCGTACTCCGATGCTAGATCTCTCTTGCAATGTGCAATGAGACGCTCATCACTTGTGATAAATAGATCATCAACATATAGCAGAAGAATGAGCGGATCTCCTCCAACCACAATGAAGTATAGGTTGGGATCAGCCTCACTCTTCTGGAATCCCATCGATGTCAAGTAAGTATCAATCCTGGAGTACCAAGCTCTAGGAGCTTGCTTTAGTTCGTACAAGGATTTCCTCAGCTTGCACACATGAGAATCTCTCCCATGGATCTCAAATCCCTGTGGCTGCTCTAAATATACCTCCTCCTACAGAAGACCATTGAGAAATGCAGTCTTCACATCCATCTGGTGGATCTTCCAACCCATCTCTGCTGCTATAGATATAACTGCCTTGATAGAAGAATACCGAGCAACTGGAGCAAATGTCTCATCATAGTCAACTCCCTCAACCTGTGAGAACCCCCACGCCACAAACCGAGCCTTGTACTTCTCCACACTGCCATCCGCAACATGCTTTATCTTGTAAAGCCATTTGGAAGTCACAACTGACTTCCCCTCAGGTCTCGGCACTATCTCCCAAGCATCATTCTTCATGATGGAATGGTACTCTTCCATCATGGCATCTCTCCATACTAGATGTTGGGAAGCCTCCTCAAATGTGGGTGGCTCAGAGTCACGAAGACTCGCAACAAGGGCCATACCATCCCTGTCTGGCACCACACCATACCTATCTGGCTCTACCACTATCCTGATCTGCTCCTGGGGCTTACCAATTGCCTCTGCATCCTTCAAGGTCTCCTGAAGCCACTTAGGCTTCCTCTTCCTTGAAGATTGCTCCTCCCAAACTGGTCTTGGGCTCTCCTCGTCTGAAGAAGTCCCAGTACCTGAAGGTCCAACACCTCGAGGACCAGTACCTGATGAACCTGTGCTTGACGAACCTGTGATTTGAGGACTCAACCCTGATCCTGTCCCTGAAACTGTCCCTGAAGTGCTAGTCACCTGAATCACTGAACCTGTAGAAGCTGTGCCTGTACCTTGTGATCCAATCACTCCAGAAACCTGTGGACCTGATAGCTGAGTCGAAGAATCCTATACCAACTGAGGTGTGGGAGCTGGTGTCTCCCCCTGATCTAACTCCCTAGACTTCCTGAAGGCTCTCTCCTCATCAAACTTCACTTCCCACCGGACAACAACTTTCCTCGAGCTAGGTAAGTAAAGCTGATAGGCCTTCGAAGTCTCGTCATATCCCACAAATATACCTCGCTCTGCGGTGGGATCAAACTTCGTCCTCTTCTCAGAAGGGACGTGAGAGTAAGTCAACGAGCCAAATATGCGAAAGTGGCTCACCTCAGGCTTCCTGCCTGAATACATCTCCTCAGGAGTCTTACTCCCCACTGCCCTGTGAGGACTCCTATTCTGCAGATAAATTGCAGTGCTACATGCCTCTGCCCATAGAAAGAAAGGTAACCCCTGATCATGAAGCATCACTCTGGCTGCCCCCACAATCGACCTGTTCTTTCTCTCTGCTACTCCATTCTGCTCAGGAGTGTAAGGAACTGTCAACTATCTCTGAATGCCCTCCTGTCTGCAGAATGCATCGAACTCCTTGGAGGTATACTCACCCCCATTGTCCGATCTCAATATCCGGATCTTCCTCCCCGTCTGCTTCTCCACAAGGGCTTTGAACCCTTGGAAGACTCTCAACACAAGCGGGGACTTCTTGCTCCTCAAGAAGTAGATCCAGGTCTTCCTGGAGGAGTCATCAATGAAGCTAATGTAGTACTCAAAACCTGTCAAAGACAATGATGACATAGGACCGCATATGTCAGAATGGATAAGATCTAGCACCCCAGCAGCTCTCGTGTCACTGCTTGGAAAAACAGTCTTGGTGTACTTTCCCAAAGCACACCCCCTGCACACATCACTCTGCTCAGTGTTGAACTCCGGTAATCCTGTAACCATGCTACTCAACAATCTGAGAGCTGGGTGATGTAGGTGGGCCATCCTCTGATGCCATAGCTCACATAGCTCACTGCTGCTGCTGTGTGCTAAAGCACACTGTGGCTGAAACAAGAGCATGTACAGCTTTCCACATCTGACTCCAATGTCCATGGCACTAGACATACCTGTATCCCTGGGATACACCTGCACTCTCCCATCTAAAAAGCACACCCCAAGACCCCTGTCCTCAATGGTGGAAACTGACACAAGGTTCTTCTTCAGCCCAGGGACATACAACACATCCCTCAGAGTCATGAGACTCATCGACTCCCTCTGAAATGTAATGGTCCCCCGACCAACAGCTCTAACAACGGTGTTATCTCCAAGGACAACCTCCACATCTCTACCTGTCTGAGATAGCTCCGAGAACATCTCTCGAGCTCCAGTCATGTGGCTCGAGGCTCTGTTGTCAATATACCAAGTAGTAGAGGTGGATGGACTCACCTGATGACTTGCCAACAATGAGTGCTCACTATGCATATCCATGTCTGTGCTGCTGGCTAAAGAGACTCTCTCTCTCTCCATCTGTCCAGCATATAGGGAAAACTCCCTCTGAAAGGCATCACCAAACACATCAACCTCTGTTGAGGCTGCTGTCTGCTGTCCCTGTCCCTTCTTCTTCTTCTTGCTTAGAAACTGTGAAGCATAGTGCCCAAACTCCTGACATGCATAACACTTGATTTTACTCAAGTCTTTCTTCTTCCCACTCTGCTGCCGCTACTGGTGCTGCTTGGCCCCACCCTTCTTGGGACCCTTCTTCTTCTTGCCCTTAGCTGCCAAAGCCACATTCTCGTCATCAACCCCATTGTGAGATGTACTGCCCTGTACAAGACCTCTCCTAGTCTCCTCCTGCACAAAGTCATCCCAAAGTCTATCCCAGGTAGGTAGGTTTTCTCTGCCCACTATGGCTTGTACAAATGCACCCCAGGGCTTTGAAGCCCCATTCACTGCTGTGCGTACTAGCTCTGTAGGGGCTACCTTCTCCCCAACCACTGCAAGTTCATCCCGAACTACAGAAATCCTGGTAAAATATGCTGTGACTCCCTCACCCCCATTCATCTTTATACTTTTGAGTTTCTCTCTGAGAACCATCTTCCTGTTCTCATTGGAACTCTCATACAAACTGATCAAGGCTGACCACATCTCGTGTGCCCTATCCTTGCCTGAAATGTGAGGGATTATGTGGTCTTTAACTGCATCTAGAATGATCCTCCTAGCTTTACAGTCCTTCTTGTTGAAAGCTGATAGAGCTGCTGCATCTGTAGATGCGGGAATGACAATCGGGTCAGCTGTAGTGTTCCTCACTATATCCGGCCATAACTCATTCTCCTCCAGTATCAGTAAAATTCTGGCCTTCCACGGCACAAAATTTCCTGTCCCATCCAGCCTATCCTCCAGTCTAAGACCTGTAGCCATCTCTACACCAACCCAACAAAGTGCTACTCACTGACAGAAGGTAAAATACTAAAAATTTCTGAGATCTGAAAATTTTTGTGTGTCTGCAAACTATCATTGTCTTCTGCCCCCAAGCTCTGATACCATGTAGAAATTTCTGCCTTTTACTATTTGCTGGTTTATGTTAACATTTCGTGATTTTCACATACAGTCGGTTATGCATTGGCCATAGGTTACTTATGAAATTTTTCTGAACAATTAAACACACAATAAAATACACTAACAGGCTGAAAAACACATTTTAACAATCACACCATAAAAATTAGACTCAGAGATTTTTGGCCAAAATCAAGCCCTGGAAAAACCCCCACGGGGAAAACCAGTTAGAGAGAGAGAGATTTTATTTTCTTCAGCAAAATATCAGAACAGAAATACAGTGAAAATTTAACTTATCTCCACCCAAGATTTCATCTCAAAATCTTGAAAAACGTGCCCAGCAATTAATGCATCCATACACCCTCGATTTCTGTGCCAGCATTAAATGCAGCAATACCCTATCTCAATTTTCGTGCCAGCAATTTATTGCAGGTCGTACACCCTCGAAATCTGTGCCAAATAAATGTTGGTCGTACCCTCGAAATCTGCGCCAAATAAATGCTGGCCGTACCCTCGAAAACTGTGCAATCTGTACCTCGATTTTTGTGCATTAAATGAAGTTTGTACTGTGCATTAAATGCAGTCCATACTGTGCATTAAATGCAACCCGTACACTCCTCGGGTTCTGTGCAAAACAAAAATGCAGTCTAGAAATTCGTGCCCTCTCTCCTCCTTCAGCTCTCCTTCTCCTGAAAATGAAAAGTGAAGAGTTTTGCCTCCCTCAACCCTTTTTTTCTAAACCCTAAGTGAGAATCTAATCCAATGGTGGAGAAAGATCCAATCCAATGGCTGAGATTCAATGAGAGTAAAAATCACATTTATTTAAATCACTTAAATAAATTTACTCACCCACTTAAATTTGTCAAAAAGTGACTTTAACTTTATAAAGTCTAATTAAGTAGCTTTTAATGTGAGGGTCACATTTTTCCCTTTTCTAAGTGACTTAGGCAAAGAGTCACCTAGGGAACATATTTCTAGGTACAAAAACTAACAGAGTTGAGGTCCCCCTACAAAAACGCTCCAGCCACAACGCCCTCCTGTAGACAAAACAATGATAGCCACGAAAATATAGATCCCACGAGAATTTCCACAATGCTAGGAAGCTGAAGACTAGCTAATCACCATTTGAGCACATCCGATGCAAAGCAGATCCAAAAAAATTTTCACAAAAAATGTCTTTCTATTATTCAGATCCTAGAGCCAAAGACCCCTTACAAATGAGAAGCTCTCTCCTTTAAATAGAAATGAGAGAACCGCAATCATAACCAAATCCTAACCACTTTCAAAACGAGTGGCTAAGATTAAAAGATGAAATGTTCTAATCAATGGTTGAGATGAGCTCAACATACAACACATGGATCAATATAACCATAATTTACCAAAATGGACTAAACCACCCAAATAAAGGTAACCCACTCAACAAGAAATAAATAAAAGCACATGGTGGGTCCAAGAAGTGTTTGACTAACTCCCTTTGGGTGTCTCCATGGCACAATAAATAATATAACAATTTAATTCTTTCACTTTTGTGCCTCCTTGAGGAAATCGTGAGCCTCCAAAAAGAGCTTTAGAAAATAATAAAAAATGCCCAAAAATAGTTGTGGGCCCAATCAGGAGCTGCAACTGCTGGAGAAGGTGTGGAGGACATCACTCTCATCATCATGACTCATCCCATGTCATTTCCTCGCCTCAGTAGCCCAAATCGATTTCTTCAATAGCCATTTAGTCATTTTTTAATCTGCCTTGGGAAACGTGATCTGGCCAAAACAACCTCCTAGGGTTCCTATGTTGTCAAACTGAGCCCACTAGGCTCTCTGGGATGGGGGTACTATGGTACAAACAAGTGGCTGCAACCCCCTTTGCCCCTACAATGCCCTAGGAGATCCAACTGAAACATCTCCATGCTCAAATATATCAATTTGTGAAGAAAAACTGCATCAGAAAGGCAGAATGAGCCTGATCACATGTGTAAGTGCCCGGAACTGGAAATAAACTGTCTCATTGGACTCAGAGAGTCCAAATCCATCTAAGGTGTATACTCATACCCCTCATAGGTCTCTATCTGACCATCAACCACATCAAATAAACAATATAACCATCTATAACTGATCAGATGCCCATAATAACACAGAATACATCCATCTGCTGCAAGTGTTAAAAGGTTAAGACATGCTCTACAACTCATTCAAGTAACAATCACAACAAGTAGCATTCATTTCACTGGCGATACATCAACCAATACATATATAAGGCCTTATTTATTACTACTTAGACTTAGACTTTCAAGACTATACTCACTTCATAGCTGTAGCCGATTTGCTAGTGAAGGATGAAAGGTGAAAATGACAAGGCTAAGGCAAAGGATGACTTCCTACTCAACATCATGAGACTTTGGATAAGGAAAGAGAAAACTCACTATAACCAATGTCGGACAAACAACAACACAAGGAATGCCAGTGCCTCATAGATGGATGAGTTGTTTAGAGAGTGCTTATTCAACTTAGGCATCATGTCTACATCAAGCTTGATCCAAGTTCATTAGGATCACATTTTATTCCATGGCCTTTTTGGCCTATATGACCCTTTTGGGACTTCACCAGTGCTTAAAAGCACAGCTAATCGCAACTTTCATCCGGGACATATTTGTTTTAATAAGGTCAACAATTTTTTGATATAGCACATTTTAAACCATTGCTTTTTTGGACCTTTTCTTATACTCTTCAAGGAGTATTTTAGCATTTCATTGCTCTTGCCCATTTTACATATGTTAAGAAACACAGTTTTACAATTTTATTTTTTATGGGCCCATATTCAATATTTCAATACAAGTAGTACATGAGCTTTCAGTTTTAGCCAACAACATCTCAAGTGACAAGGGGGAGTTCTACACAATGCCAAACATCGAGACAACCGACCATAATGATTTAGGCATACAATCCAACTTACCAAGGCAAGTTCTGTCACCAACTCAGAGCCAAGACACAATATTAACAGGGAGGCTTGTCCAAGAAAGGTTCTAGCGGGGAAAAAGATCCTCCATGCCATAAGTCAAGAAGTCAGTCGAGTTGAAAACTAAACTGGAAGGTAATGGATGGGTGAAGACAATAAATGATGGAGCCAACACTAGCAAGCCAAAACAATGGTGGGGATGACTACCTCTATTCTCCCTAAGGAGGGAAAAACCAATGAGTATAAATCAAGAACTTCTAAGTCTAAGCAAGGACATCAATACATAGTACAAGATACAATCAAGTCCATATAATTATGACCGTCAGATCATGATACCACAAGTTAATATATGTCACAAGAATCAGTATAAGAGCAATAATAACCATAACACAATATAACATGTTGAGTCATAACCATGCAATAAAATCCATCTGAGACACCATCTGTCCAATGAGAAAGAATTAATATAACACTAGGCATCCATGACTGCTCTGAAATAACATAAATGGCTACATCGGTCCTCAAATCTAACTGTCCTAAGACTCAGTCTTGACATGGTAGAGTACAATAGTCCACTGATACAAAAATGATCCATCAAAACTGCTCATCTTAGCATCTCATATGTAAGAGATCTGGTTGAAAAATGTACTGTGTCTGAAAAATAGAATATGGTAGCCTGGCTACTATATATGTGATAACACTGGTCAATCTCTGCGATACCATCCTGGGATACTAGGCGGGCCATCATGTCTCCAACAGATTGAACTTGGAATATTCTCTCGGCTTTTGACAAACCTTCGTTGACACCTTAATCAAGAGCACTTAAAATTCTTAAAAATATACCAAGAGCACTCGCACAACTTAATATTCACTAGTTTTATTTCAAGACTTGTTGCTAAGTTCTTTACGCATTTCGTTATTTTGACTCCATAAGGCCCTGGTCTTTTAATCTTCATAATTATCATATTTTGATCAATTGTCTTTTGCTTTTTTTAATTTCTATCTGTGAATGCATAATTAACGAAGTCTGGAATCATTACCTCTCTTTTAATCTCTTGCCAGCAACGTGGATTGCTTTGATTTTTGTGTCATACTCATAATAAATAAACACCTTTAATCACAATAACTCCTAAACAACACCCATCCGCATCCGTAACCAATTAAAACACTTAACTACATTGAGCCATAGAAAACTCTTTGTTAGGAACTACCTCCCTTGGATTTGTTAGGAGTTAGCCTAAACGGAGGAGCTAGGAGTAGGTGACAGTACCCAGCTCTGTGCTTGCCCCCAAGGTCACACCTCTCCCATTTTCCTAAGTGAAGATACAACTTTCGGAAAGTTTCTGCTGCTGGTGTGCAATCAGCGGACAACAGACCTAAGTCCTAAAGTGATAGGGAGTGATTATCCCGTAATAGTATCCGGAGACTCCGGTCCTCAAGAATGTGGTAGGATTGTATCATCCCTAGACTTATGTCCTAAAGTGATCCATAGACTTTCGTCTTCGTATTGTGGATTGTAGGTTGTTGTTGATGATGATGATGTTGCTGACCAAAAGATCAAAGTATTGCTGATGATGTTGCTTAAAGTATTGATGACGATGTTGCTGATCGAAAGATCAAAGTATTGCTGATGAGATTGCTCAAAGTATTGATGATGATGTTGATGATTGAAAGATCAAAGTATTGCTGATGATGTTGCTCAAAGTATTACTGATGATGTTGCTCAAAGTATTGCTGCTGCTGATGATGATAATCGAAAGGTCAAAGTAATGATGATGTTGTTGATTGAAAAAAAGACTAAAATGCTGATGATGATGTTGTCAACCGAACGATCAAAGTGTTGTTGCTGCTGAAATTGAAGATGAAGACTATATGTCAAAGATGATGAAAAAGCTTCCAATGATTTATAGATGTATCACCCTGATGATGTTGAAGATGCTCTCTCTCCTACTGTTGTTGTTGTTGTAGAATACCCTTCTGGTTAAGGGGGAGTGTTGAATTATTGTAACTTCAAAGTGTATTCACTTACTATACCCCGATGTTCCTATCGAGAGAATCATTTGTATTTCATTGAACCTTGATGTTCCTATCGGAACAATCATTAATATTGTACTAGGTCAGTAAAGAGTCATGAGGAAAACCCCTCCGTTTTAAGTCAGGTCATTAGCACCCTTCGGAGTATAATAATATGATGTTTTGAGTCTCCCTAGGAAAGTCGGCCCTGTCAAGTTTAGTGGGGCCGACATAGTTGAGTGAGAAGTCAAGTGAACGAAAGAATATAAATAAGACTGAGGCGCTCCTCATTTGAAACACACAAACACACTTGTGTAATACATGAGAGAGAGAGTCTTATCTGCAAGGAGGAGAAGGACCAGTTTGAAGTCTTATCTTTTATCTTTTTTATCATCTATATTGAGGAATCTTTTCTTGCTGGGTTTTTCCCTTTAGGGTTTTCCAGGTAAATCTATGTTGATCTTGTGATACTGTTTCTTTCAATGATCGTGCATGCTATTATTATTGTGAAATTGAATTGAATGCTGATAATCTAGCTTAGCATAGAGAATCTTAACAATTTAAAATTGGAATAAAACTATTTCGCTACTGCTACGTATGCTCTACCATATTTTGGATACTCAGAAATAGTGGAAAAAATCTTTAACATCTCACGTTTAATCTAATTAGTCATTTAATAAAATCAACTACTCGAGAGATAAGCGAAAATCCGATGCTTCTCAATCAGACTTTGTGTGGGAAAATTCTGCCTGGGGAAATTGGAACTACTATACTTACGGTATCTCCTCTTTGTACCTTCCTCTCTGTACCTTTACGGTATCTTGAGAGTTTCCCTTCTTTCCCTAACCAAGATTCACAATTTAATAATTTAAAATTCACCAATATACACTTGCACAACATTTCCCTTTTTTTCAGCAATTATCATTTTTTCACCGTGTTGACTCCATCAGGCACCGCTCCTTCCACTTTCATTTGCTTATTATCAATATCAAGTATCGTGCATATTTAATATATTTTATAGTGAATTTTTAATTCGTGTTGTTAAAAGGACTATTTTAAACTATCGTTGCAATTATATCTTCGAGCCCCACTTTTAAAACTCCTAAAAACTTAATAAACAAACCATCAACTAATTGCATAATCCTAATAACCTTAGTAAATTTTCGTAGGGACTACCCCTCTTGTCTTTGTTAGGAGTTTGCATAAATGGAGGAGTTGGGATCAGGTGACAGCACCTGACTCTTTGCTTTCCCCCAAGGCCACACCTCTCCCATCCCCTCTTGGCTTTGTTAGGAGTTTGCCTAAACGAAGGAGTCAGGATCAGGTGACAACACCTGACTCTTTGCTTTCCCCCAAGTCCACACCTCTCCCTTCTGCCGAGAGACATTCGTTCGAAAGATTTTTGGTTGACAGTGTGCACATCAACAAGAAACATGTCCAACTAAACAATTATCGTTGACTCTAATTTTTGAAATTCTATCAATCAATGAATTCCCAACTCAATAAGCACGGTTTATCTTAATTGGCCCATTTTAGCCCCAAATTTCCTCTAACGATTCCCAGAAATAGGTGCAACCTCCATCATGCTTTCACTTACTCCATACACGTGGCATTAAACAACCACTTTTTGACCCTTCTTTGACCCCTAAAACACTTTTTATGCTTAAAGGAGTGTGCCCCCATCAAAAATATTCTTGTAATAAATTAATCTTAAACCTTTTGAGAGAACATGCCTGACATGTAGCAGCTTAACATTTAGTGGTAATTATCCAAATGAAAGCAAGGAAAAAGGAGCTAGGGCGTTTTTGCAATTGGCCTCCTTGTGTCATGATCCCAATCAAATCATCCATCTATTTATCTTCATTAAAATCCTCCTTTGGCAATAATTTCATCATGATAAAGCATTGCATGTGTGAGAAGTCTCCATATCTCCTATGATGTTCCATCTAGAATCCTCTCTTCATGAAATTGTACCTAGTGCTCCCCTTTAAGTGATTTTAAATTCATCCTAATGCAAACCTTAGGTACTTTGGTTAATTAGTGTGATTAGTTCTAATTCTTCATCGACTTTAATTAATCACATTAAAACCTTAGAAAACCCAAATCTAAACACTTTAATTAATCCATCACTTGAAAAGTATAATTATCAATGCTTCAAAACTTAGGGGGACCCTAAGTTGATTGGGTTCCCATTTCATTAAATACCTAAGTGTTATTAATTGCCTTATTACCTTTTCCAATTGTCCTTTTAATCATCAATTGAGGAGTGCATCTTATGAGCTTTGTATTTGTAATATACCTAAATTATATTACATATATATAATAATATATAAACATTTATATTATAATAGTAGTCATTTAGAGTAATATTCTATAATTAGTATATTGTAATTAATGATAGTCATACCTTTTCCCATATTAAGTTTTAATTGCTAAACACAAGATACTCCAACAATAATCTCCACAAAGACATGAGAACATTTATGGCCACCACTCAACCATTAAGAAGCAACATCTCCAAGCAAGGAGACAAGTGTGTACCACTTGCCATCCAACTATCTAGCCATGAAAATCTTGCAACATCGACACTTGTGAAATTTTTACAAAAGATGTGATCAAAAATTCAAAATCACAATGTAGTAATATGTTGTAATGAACCTATTTCCCTTGCCCATTCCATGCTTTCCCAATATGTGATTAGTGTTAGAATTTTAATGGTTATATTAGGGCAATCCATCTAAGCTTGGGAAATTTTTATATGCCATGCCTTGAACTACTCCGAATAACTTATCTAAGTCTTAGGGAGCCATTCAGAAATTAAAATTTGATAATTAAACATCACAGAAATGCATCCATTACATTCACAGTGATAACTAGGTCATGCAGAGACATTTTAAAGAAACAAATATTACAAGAAACTAACCTTTGCATTTATGCATACCCAATAAAGGTCACCATCAAAATCACCATTACCAATCTCATTTGCTGCTGAGCGTGACCCTTGAGTTGAGAAAAAAATTCCAAACTTTGAATCACCAACTGTTTTCTCAATTTCCTCAACATATGTTGCCTTAAAGACATGTATGTCTCCAAAATGCAACCCAGGATTCCTATACACCAGCACCTTACCAGATACTTGCCCATGATCCCTGGAGTAAAAAAAATGGTTCAAATGGTTCAACAATAAAACAAAAAGTAATGCATACAAAAGACTCGTGTATAATCATGTTCTCATACCATTCATGATCTAAAATATTTTACTTAGAACTTACAAAATGATACAAACTTGATCAGGCTCAAGTTTTCCGGTAGGATCAGCAGTCCCCATTAAAAGATAAGAGTCTTCTAGAAGGACCTTCCCTTCCTTGAACTTCTGAATTTCAGTCCGCATAAAGATTTTCAACCGATGTTGCAAGAAAGGTTCATGCAAAGGAATTCCACATGATAGCATTCTAACGCATTCATGGTCTTCATCTAATCCTTTGAAATGTTGTATAACTGCAAAAGCTTAAAGAAACTAGATATTTACTCATGAAACTTACAACCATATAGTTTGCCCTTGCTATTGAACTGTAACCTTCCCACTAAATCAATAAAACCAAACAGTTAAAGGAAAACCTAACAAAAAGAAGTTTCTCAATGTTGACCTCTTCCGAAGGTTAAGAAAACACGATCTATAGTCAATGCCCATTCTAAATTGTTTTCAAACATAGTGTTACAATTGAAGCTTAATTATTTTCATAAATTTATCATCTGAACAACAAATATAACTTTTCCATATAAATAAACAAATAAGAACAATAAAATATGAGAAAAGATGTACTACCAATAACATTTTAAAGCTTTCTCAACATTAACCATTAAAAATTACATAAGCACGTTTTAGGATCCAAAATACCTTTCCAAGCTTTTGTTTCATCTTTAAAATCATTATGTACTTTATCTAAAGCTTTCTTTACACGCTCAATGAAGAAATCTTTTGGAACCCCTCCATAGTTAAGCAATGCGATCAAATGCCGTGAAAGGGACGCTGTGTTCGGCTTATAACTGTTTTAAACAATATCAAGAAACCAATATGATAGCAATTAGCATAATTGTACCTGCATATAATTACTACAATAACACATATATGCACCTACTTTTCACATTTACATATAAATGCAAACATATGTAACATTGATAGTTTTCAGATTCCAAAAACCAAACAATATGGTGCCAATCCACAAGCAATAATCAATAGAAAAAAGTTGTTAGTAGCCTAGGCTTGGAGCACCAAAAGATACAATTTGAAGGTATGACAATCGAGATTAAGATTGACCTATTTGCAACCATACATGGCATAAGAACCAACAAACAAAGAAAAAAGATACCTTTTTTAATATCCACAAATTGTGCACCATTCATCATAAAACTGTGTTCTTTGACTAAATAATTTATTCATCGCATATGTCTCTTCAGGGATGTCCAATAAAATTGGAAAGATATAGAGAAGATTAGCATGGATTATATGCAATGATGACACGCAAATCAAGAAATGGTCCAAATTCTTTGAACCATACTATTACCCAATGAGCAGGGCTAGTCACCGACAAACATACGAGGGGGAGAATGACCGTTGTCACCTTAGCCACTCTTCCTAAACTTCTTCGAAAGTCGAAACCCCCTAAGGGAGAGCCCTAATGTAAGTCTATAAAGACACTAAACACCAAATAATATCCTCTTCGAAGAATGTTAGTGACTGTTATCACCAGACTTGTGGTTGCCTCTATGAGGTGGATCCAGGATGGACAGTAGAGGGACAAGCAACTAAAGAGGTGGAACCAAGATCGCCTCGACTCCCAAATGGATGATTGTCATGCTAATCAAGGCAATCTTCACTTGATGTTTCCTTAGTTCAATACAGCAATGGGGGAGACCCAGATCTACTCCCGACAAGAGAGATCAAACCTAAACACCAGATCATATCAAAGGGACTTGAAGTACGTAAGGTGTAAGGTGGAGGAAACCCTAGATCTATGTATGACGTCACTAGGTGAACTAAAACTTGGATCAGGGTTTATGAGATGTGAAATTTGATCCAAGTTCAAGACACAAGTGCCCTATAAGCCCAATACTAGATCTGGGATTAAGGTACTAGCAAAAGATGAAGATGTCCACTGCCTTGGGAAACGTGACCCATGCAGGGAAGGTAAAAACAGGATTGGGTCTATCTAGTACCGAGGGATAGACTCAAAAGAAGGCATGACAATGTCAAAGCACCCGAGCCACAAGAAAAAAGTCAAAACATGAGAGAAAGAGACAAAAGTAAGGATAGCGCTAGGGTTTGAATATCAATACCTTGGGATTTGGGCCAATGGAGTCACTTTTAGCTCAACGCTGAGGAAGACCAATTTAAGGTTTGACAGGATCTACAAAACCCATAAATGGTTTGCCCCGAGATCAAGCGGTTTGATCTATAATATTTTTTTATTTTTAATATTTAGGGTTTCAAGATAAAAATGAAGATGCCAATAGATTGAGAGTTAGACAAAAAACACTAACCTGTAGATCTTACTTGGAAGACCTTGTAGATGCCTTGATAGCGATTATCTATGATGTCTCGATCAATTTGAGAAGATTTGAGGGAGTTTCTATGTCCAACTTTTTTCCCAAAGAAGCCACTGCACCCTCTCTCCTGCACAGCAAACGTCAACAATATCAGATTTGCTGTGTCGTGAGAAAAGAACAAATGCTACAGAAAAATAGCAAGATGAAATCATAGATCACATTGATAGTAATGAAAACCCGCCGATACAAAGCGCATCCAAGCCAAGCGAGTTGAGGAACCCCTGCAAAAACGCCCAATTTGAAGTCGTCGTCCTATAGACAAGACAATGTTTCCCGAAAAATATATATATCTCACAACAAATACCCAAATGCTAGGAATCAATAGATTTTCGAATCACCATCTAAGAACACCAGTTGCAAAGGAGATCCAAAAAATTTCCACAAGAATAGTTTTCTATTCTCCAGATCCAAGAGCCAAAGACCCCTTACAAATGAGAAGCTCTATCCTTTAAATAGGAATGAGAGAACCAAAATCATAACCACTTTTCAAATGGGTGGCTAAGATTAGAAGATCCAAATGTTCTAATCAATGGTTGCGATGAGCTCAACATAAAGTACATGGAGCAATACAATAATATAATATAAAAATGAACCAAATCACCCTATGAGAGGAGATCCCACTAAATAAAAAAAAATGAAGCTCATGGTGTGTCCAAGGAGTGTTAAGTAACTCCCCTAGGGCGTCCCCATGACACAATAAAAATAATATAATTTTCAACTGCAAAATAGTGCCTCTCTAAGGAAATCGTGAGCCTCCAAAAACTCCATAAAATAATAAAATATGCTCGAAAAATGGATGTGGGTCCATCCAAGTGCTGCAACTGCTGGAGAAGGAGTGGAAGACATCACACCCATCATCAAAACTCATCCCATGCCATTTCCTTGCCTCAGTAGCCCAAATCGAATTCTTCAACAGCCATTTTAATTATTTTTCATCTGCCTCGGGAAACGTGATATGCCCAAAACTTCCTCCTAGGGTGCCTGCGTTATCCAACTAAGCCCACCAGGCTCTCTGGGATGGGGGGGTAATATGGTAGAAACAAGTGGATAGACCACCCCCTCCTCATACAGCGCCCTAGGAGATCCAAGAAAATCATCTCACTACACAAACAGGCCATCCAGTATGGCAAAACAGCACCAAAAAGGTACACTGAGCCAAATCATCCCTGCAACTACCCGGTGTTGTCCGTCGATTGCACACCAGCAGCAGAAACTTTCCGAAAGTTGTATTCTTGTTGTCTGCCGATTGCACACTAGCAGCAAAAACTTTCGGAAAGCTATCTCCTCACTTAAGAAAGTGGGAGAGGTGTGACCTTGGGGGCAAGCACAGAGCTAGGTACTGTCACCTACTCCTAGCTCCTCTGTTTAGGCTAACTCTTAACGAAGCCAAGGGGGGTAGTCCCTAACAAAGAGTTTTCTATGGCTGAATGTGGATAAAGTGTTTTAAATGGTTACGGATGCGGATGGGTGTTGTTTAGGAGTTATGGTGATTAAAGGTGTTTATTTATTATGAGTTTGACACATAAATCAAAACAATCCACGTTGCTAGCAAGAGATTAAAGATAAGCAATAATTCAAGACTTCATTAATATGCATTCATAGATAGAAATTAAAAAGTGCCAAAGACAATTGATCCAAATATGATAATTATGGAGATTAAAAGATCAGTGCCTTATGGAGTCAAAATACTAAAATGTGTAAAGAACTTAGCAACAAGTCTTGAAATAAAACTAGTGAATATTAAGTTGTGCGAGTGCTCTTGGTATATTTTTAAGGACTTTAAGTGCTCTTGATTAGGGTGTCAACGAAGGTTTGTCAAAAGCCGGGAGAATATTCCAAGTTCAATCCGTTGAAGACATGATGGCCCGCCCAGTATCCCAGGCTGGTATCACAAAGATTGACCAGCTACCTTGAGCAGCTTAGACAGCGGGGGTTTCGACGCCTCTACTAAGAAGTACTTTAGAAAATTCTCTACAACGCCGATGCGTTGGTTACAGGGTTTAAATTTTATTACGTTTTTCTTGCAACATTAGAAATCCAATGTCGTTTCTTGGTACTCCGATTTTGAGGCCGGTCAGAGCATACTCCGACAAGGAGAGAACTAAGTTAATTAATTATGGGGTGTGCATTGCAAATTTTATTAAGTTAATTAATTAAGACTCTTCCACAGTGTAATGTCCTCTTCCAATTAGGCCTTGAGGCCCAATACCGCTAACCTATGTGATTCCTATGGGTTTGAGCAGTTACAAACAGCTAGGGAATCAGCGAAGGACTGATCTCATCCATAGAAGATCTAGGGCATCACCATTTGGTCAAGAAGGGCCACCAGGGCCAAAGGGCACCCTTCGTGCATGACATCCAAGCCTTATTTAATAATGCATGCATTCTTTAAGTCTCCATCTGCATGCATGCAAGTCAACGGCAAATTAGAAGATAAAGTGACCTAATTAGGTCAAAGGTTAGGTTTTGCGCAGTTGAACTTTATAAATAGAGGATAAAGCAAAAGGAGACTTCACTTTTGGATTATGATTATTTTGGGAGCTCTTGGATAGCAGCACAACATGCAGCACAACAGTTGGGGTTGGAGACGGAGTCTTCAGCTAACAGGATTTCGGCAGTGAAACATCTGTCCTAGTCTTATTCAGGGTAAGCCATACAAGTTCACCACTTGTTCTTCATTCATTCATCAGTTATCTAGTACATGGTATAGATCGTTGCAGGGACACGTGTGCAACCGTAAGGGGGGGTTTCCAGCCAGAAAGCCCTAATCAGCTGCTGGGCCTTCAAATCTCAGTTTCCTTCCGAAACTCAGGCACCATTCTCATCATCAGCTTCATACTCCGGTACCCGGTGATTATCAGATCCGTCCATGCTCAACCGAAGCAGTTATCAGCAGTTTCGGGATCTCAGGGGCGTGAGCAGCGGTCTCTCTAAGCAAGTCGCGATCCTGCCTAGAGGTCTCAGAAATTCCGCATGCACCAGGCATTCTCTCCGACACGAAAAGGCTATCAGCCCTGCAAATCAACAGTTCCATCGGACACCTCCTTCCCTGAGGGCGTCATCCTTTTCTGACTGGGCGTCTTGCTGCTGGGGGTTCACCGGAAGCAGTGGAGATTAGCCCATCTCCGATCCAGTTCTCAGTGCTTGCATACTTTCTCCGGAGCAGTCTAGCCGGCTTATTAGTGGTAAGTGTTCATTCTATCTCACAAACCCTAACCCTAAATTTTCATATAAAATAGGGATTTTTGCATGGCAGTTTGCATGCCCAGTTGTATCAGCATATTTGTTTAGAAATAGAAAATATCGGCATTTGGGATATTACAGTGGTATCAGAGCTATTTTCTTGGCCAGCTGTGGGCTTAAGAGATGAAAAGTAGATGAATACAGAAGGAGATCCTTTTGTAACCTATAGGAGGAGGAAGAGTAGATACATAGAAGAATTTGAAGATATCCAACTAGAAGATACCAATTCAGACATGGAACAAACAGGTATACATTCGGATAGGGGAAAAGGAACGGGAGAAGAGGAGGATCGGATGGAGTTTCGCAGCTTGGTCTCTGCATTGCAAGACTTAGCCAAAGGACAAAAAGAAGTCCTCTATGCAATCTACAGACTATCAGCGAAACCGGAAACAAGTATCAACAGTGCACCTCC
This sequence comes from Pseudotsuga menziesii, assembly GCA_001517045.1. Classification (NCBI taxonomy): domain Eukaryota; kingdom Viridiplantae; phylum Streptophyta; class Pinopsida; order Pinales; family Pinaceae; genus Pseudotsuga; species Pseudotsuga menziesii. Next base: position 178,833 of record LPNX010384261.1, on the reverse strand, counting down.
CTCACCGGTAGATCGGGGATCTACAAGCAACAGTGGAAAGATGGCGTACACTAACATCCAGAACACTCCGCACATATACAGCAGACCTTCTATTAGGCCTACCATGCCTCACTTCTTGGCAGATACAGTAGGGGGCCCGGTCATGCAGGTAGAACCTAGCAAGCCTTTTGGGGCTTATTTACAGGAATACAGAGACTTAGGGGATGAGTTTCATGCTGCCATGTCTTTCTCAGATTTCTGCAACATGAAGAGTAGGAACAGGCCTAGGAATTTCAACAAGGGTTTCAATCACAACTATGAGCTGCAGAAGACCTTGGGCAGGTTAACCATCCCAAACTTTGATGGGCCTCGCAGAGGATCAGCGAGAACATGATTTCAAAAGTTGGATATTTCCAACTCAACCCCATGACAGAGACAAACGCCATTAAGTTGGCTACACTTCACCTGGACGGAGAAGCTCACGAGTGGTGGTACCACGGATTGGTGACATTGGGTCACAACACCATACATTCTTACGGTGAGTTCACTCAGAAATTCATAGAGAGGTTTGACAGGAAAGATCCAGAGATCCATTTCAGGGAGTTGGCTCAAGTCAAGCAGACTGGTAGTGCAGAAGCTTTCATTTCAGAATTTCAGAGGCTAGCCGTTATGGTAACAGATGTGTCAGAGAGCAGATTGACTATGTTATTCACTGAGGCCCTCATAGAGCCACTATGGGGATGGGTGAAATCCTACAAACCCCTCACTCTGCAGGATGCTATTAGCAGGGCAAGGGATCTTCAAGATTCAGTCCCCAAAAACAAATTCTCTCTGAAAACCAATTTTCCTGTTAGGGACAAAGACAGGAAACCTTTCTAGCAGGATGTGCCCAAGAAAACCTGGTTAGATGAGGACATTAGGAAAGATTTGAGAAGGAAGAAGCTGTGCTTCACCTGCCAGGAACCATGGGTACCAGGACACAGGTGTGCAGGGAAGGCGAAGGCACACTACATTGAGGTGTATTCAGACAGTGATGAGGACGACTATGAGCAGGAAGCCATAGAAGAGGAATCCCAACAGGGTGATACACCAGAGGGAGTCATTGCTACATTATCTGGAGTACCAAGATTCCATACTCTCAGGGTCAGGGGAGTAGTACAGGGCCATAGAGTAGGAGTATTGATTGATGGGGGAGCCACCCACAATTTCATTGACTCCGCTTGGGTAGCCAAGAGAGGTATTCAGACCGAGAAGTTCGAAGGATTCACTGTAGCAGTAGCCGGGAACTCCAACATGGAGTGCAACTACTGGATCCCAAAATTGAATGTTGCCTTAGGTAACTATCAGATGACAGACTCTTTCTATGTAATATCAGATGACAGACTCTTTCTATGTAGTGGATGTAGCAGATACTCATGTGGTATTGGGTGTTCAGTGGCTTTATTCTATAGGGAAATACACTATAGACTACAGGGCAATGGAAATGGAGTTCCAAGGGCCAGACGGCAAACGGGTAGTTTTGAGGGGCATGAACACTTATCCCCCAAAACCGGTCTCATCACAGAGAATGGAAGCAGTTCTCCGACAGGATGATATAGAATGGGCTACGGAATGTTTGGTCACCTTCAGGAAACCCCCAGAGACCAGCACACAACACCCAAGTGACATTCAATCCTTGCTACAGAAACATGAAAAGGTTTTTCGGGACCTTCCATCAGGCAAACCACCAGACCGAGGTTTTGAACACATCATCGAGCTAGAGGACAAAACACAAGCAGTCATCACCACTCCTTACAAGCATCCCAAAAGGTACAAGGATGAGATTGAGAAAACCATCAAAGAATTACTGGAGCTTGGTTATATACGGCCCAGTTCTAGCCCCTTTGCATCTTCAGTAGTTCTGGTTAAGAAGAAGGATGGTACACTGCATATGTGCATCGATTATTGAGCACTCAACAAAAAGACCATTAAGAACAGGTATCCCATTCCCAGAATTGACGAACTCATGGATGAGCTGCGGGGAGCTCAATACTTCTCCAAGATCGATCTTCGCTCGGGATACCATCAGATCAGGGTAAGGGACCAGGACATCCCCAAAACAGCTTTTCGCTGTCACTATGGTCACTATGAGTTTTTGGTCATGCCCTTCGGGCTTACCAATGCTCCAGCCACTTTTCAGTCATGCACGAACCACACCTTCAGGGCATAGCTTCGTAAGTTTTTGCTTGTATTCTTTGATGACATCCTGATTTACAGCAAAACATGGGAAGAGCACCTGAAACACCTAGACGAGACGTTGAGTATTTTAGAAAAACATTCGCTTTACGCGAAAATGTCCATGCGTGAGTTTGGCATGAAGGAAATGCTGTATTTAGGCACGTAATCAATGCAGGAGGAGTACAGGTTGACATGGAGAAAATCCAAGCTATCAGAGATTGTCCCGCGCCAAAAACAGTTATAGAATTGAGAGGGTTCCTAGGTCTGTGCACTTATTACCGACGGTACATTAAAGGATTTTGCCAATTTGCAGCACCCCTCACAGATCTCACCAAGAAGGGGGCATTCACTTGGATAGACTTAGCATAGAAAACTTTCGAGGAGATGAAGGTTATTATGAGTTCTTGTCCAGTTCTAGCATTACCAGACTTCTCACAACCCTTTGTAGTAGAATGTGATGCCTTAGGGGAAGGGTTAGGAGCAATGTTGATGCAGAATCATCACCCTATTGCATTTGAGAGCCGTAAACTGAAGAACTACGATCGCCATTACTCCATATATGACAAAGAGATGCTAGCCATCTTGCATGCTCTCACAAAATTCAAACAATACCTGGTGGGCAGTAACTTCCAAATCAAAACTGATCATAACAGCCTCAAGTATTTCCTGGAGCAAAAGGAACTGAATGAGCGACAGCAGAAATGGGTCAACAAAGTACAAGCCTACGATTTCGAGATCGAGTATGTAAAAGGTAAGACTAATGTAGTAGCTGATGCATTATCCAGGCGTCCAGCCCCATTATCTCTCAGTAGTATATCCACGGATTGGAGGGCACTTCTCTTAGTGGAATACTCCAAAAATAAATTCGCTTGCGAATTATTGGACAGGCAAATTCAGGATGACAGGTACAGGATCGTGGATGGCATCATCTACTACAAAAACAGGATATACCTCATTCCAGAATCCACATTGAGGAAAAAGATCATGCAAGCATCCCACGATTCTCCTTTATCAGGGCATCAAGGTTTCTTAAAGACCTACAGGCAGATCAAAGAGAGGTTCTCATGGAAGGGCCTCAAGGGGGAGATTATGCAGCATGTCCGGGAATGTAGCATCTGTCAGCAGAACAAGATTGAGAACACCCATCCAGCAGGGTTACTCCAGCCACTACTGATTCCAGAACAGAAGTGGGAAAGCATCTCCATGGACTTTATTACAGGCTTGCCCAAGGTCCAAGGGCAAGATTGTTTATATGTAGTGGTTGACAGACTGACCAAGTTTGCACATTTCTTCTCGATATCATGAGACTACTCGGCAGCTCAAGTAGCTGAGTTATTCTTCAGGGAGGTCTTCAGGTTACACGGGTTACCTAAGACCATTGTCAGTGATCGGGATAGCAGATTCACGGGTGCCTTCTGGTAGGAACTATTCAGATTGGTGGGGACCAAACTGGCTACTAGTATGAGTTATCACCCCCAGAGTGACGGGCAAACAGAAATAGTCAACAAGTGGATCGAAGGATATCTGAGGAACTATGTAGCAGGCCAGCAGCGAACCTGGATCAAATGGCTACACCTAGGGGAGTATTGCTACAACACTACTTATCACATGTCTATTAGAATGACTCCTTTTAAGGCATTATATGGTTACGAGGCCTTGGACTATGCAGATTTGGCATTTGGAGACAGTAGGGATCCTAAGGCTAAGGATTGGATACAGGACAGTCAGGACATCCTGAAAATATTGAAGGAGATTTTACAAATAGCCCAGAATCAACAGAAGATGTATGCCGACAAACACAAAATTGAGCGGAGCTTCGAGGTAGGGGTTTAGTATACTTAAGGCTCCAGCCTTACAGATAGTCCTCACTTAAAAAGAAAGGAGCAGAGAAGTTAAAACCCCGCTTCTACGGACCCTACAAAATAATCCGGAAAGTGGGAGAGGTGGCATATGAACTAGAGCTTCCCCAGGAAAGCAAAATTCACAATGTGTTCCATGTATCTAGTCTGAAGAAGACCCTTGGGCAACACATTGCTCCATCCACCGAATTGCCTCCTTTAGATAATGAATTAAACTTCTTCTGCAACTGAAAACAGACTCCTGTGTCCAATACGGAACATTCATAATAAAATCAAGAGAACTACACTACAAAATTTCTTAGCAGACAGGAACACCTATGCAATACATTCTTGCCACTTAGAAAAAAGGCCAGCAAACGAAAAAATATTCTTCTGGATGTAGTGAAGTTAAATGATCAATAAAGAGGTAATAGTTAAATGGTCACAAGAATCAGAGGCATATAACAGGGACAAATAAACAATGCGAGATATGATATAAATATGCACCTTCCTTTCAAAATAAAAATCTGAGTCAGGATTCATGGCCAATAATGCTTGCATAAGATTTGATTCCACATCAGCCATTGACAAGTCTTTCAGGCCATTGATATGATGAACTGATAACACCTCTTCCAGTGCATGCCTTCAACTCCACCAAATGAACCAAAATTAGATATTGTAAATACAACTTTATTATGCAGTAAGAAATTATTTCTCCCATAAAGAACTTCATTATCAATATCAAATGTACGGTGTAACATAGCTTAACACCAAAAATGCTTTGGGAAAGTCAAGCTTCCCCAATGCTTTTAGATGTTCGGTGAAGACAGGCTGCTTGAAGGTTTTTGTAGTGATTGAGTCTTTTGTTCTCATTGAATAATCCCAATCGTCACACATGTAGGTCTTCGTGCTTTCACCTGTGATGAGAAAAGGATCACTGACTATAAAATAAAACTTGTCAGTACCATCTACTTATATGTCATTGCAAATTGAGGCAAAAGCATATAAATTTTCTTGAATCCTATAGGTGAATTGAAGCAACTCACAATATTAGTAACATAAAAAAATGACTCAAATAGAAAGAAATGAAAAAGAGAACTTGACATTATTGATAATTGTCAACTCAAAACATATAAAGGATAGAAAGGATAAAGTATTCCACTAACATCCACTTGAACCTTGGCTTGTCAGACATGTGTTAAGCCCAATAACTTATTACCGTTTATTTTAAGGCATGCATTAGAAATCCACTTAATGTTAGAGGCAAAGTGACAGATGTTATCACACTACTATAGCATTTCGTGAGACTCGGTAGGTGACAAGTAGCATTGTGTCATAATTTTACATTAGTATTTGTAGCTCCTAAGTTAGGGAGACAAGTTGTAGACATAATGCTACTAATTACTCAAATCGCTTCGACACTCAAGCCCATGTTACGAGCTAAGTTGTAATTAGTTGGACTATCAAGTGAGCAGGCAAAGTTTGAACATGTCATATGTTCATCGTCGCTGTTCTAAAGTCCATCAGGCCTTTCTGGGCCCCTTTTTTATTTTTTCACATGTGCATACCCATAGTTTTAAAATTCAGAATCGAACTCGAAAATGGTTGAGGGTCAACTCCGAATCAGAATCGGAATCGGTGATGATTCGGTCATAAATCAGTCGATTTGAATTTAATGAATCGGTTTGCTAAAAAATGCATCAAATATTTAAATTTTAAAGCAAAACAACATTTTCAAGATTATAATCCATGATTCCAAGGCATTGAAGAAAAAATATCCAAAATCTACTCATGTATATACCATATAAGAGTCAATATATCAAAATGGCATAAAGTGTACTATAGTCTAGACTCTGTGCAATACATATCTAGGATACTGGTGTTGCCAACTATTTTGTACAATAGTTGAACTTCCTATTTGTAATGTCCTCTTCCAATTAGGCCTTGAGGCCCAAAACCGCTAACCTAGGTGATTCCTGTGAGTTAGAGCAGTTACTAACAGCTAGGGAATCAGCTAAGGACTGATGCCATCCATAGAATATCTAGGGCATCACCATTTGGTCAAGAAGGGCCACCAGGGCCAAAGGCCACCTTCGTGCATGACATCCAAGCCTTATTTAATGATGCATGCACTCTTTAAGTCTCCATCCGCATGCATGCAAGTCAACGGCAAATTAGAAGATAAAGTGACCTAATTAGGTCAAAGGTTAGGTTTTACAAAGTTGAACTTTATAAATAGAGGATAAAGCGAAAGGAGACTTCACTTTTGGATTATGATTATTTTGGGAGCTCTTGGATAGCAGCACAGCGTGCAGCAGAGCAGTTGGGGTTGGAGATGGAGTCTTCAGCTAACAGGATTTCGGCAGTGAAACATCTGTCCTAGTCTTATTCAGGGTAAGCCATACAGGTTCACCACTTGTTCTTCATTCATTCATCAGTTATCTAGTACATGGTATATATCGTTGCAGGGACACGTGTGCAGTCGTAAGGGGGGGTTTTCAGCCAAAAATCCCTAATTAGCTGCTAGGCCTTCAAATCTCAGTTTCCTTCCGAAACTCAGGCACCATTCTCATCATCAGCTTCATACTCCGATACCTAGTGATTATCAGATCCGTCCATGCTCATCCGAAGCAGTTATCAGCAGTTTCGGGATCCCAGGGGCATGAGCAGCTGTCTCTCTGAGCAAGTCGCTATCCTGCCTAGAGGTCTCAGAAATTCCGCATGCACCAGGCATTCTCTCCGGCACGGAAAGGCTATCAGCACTAGGAGCAAAAAGGTACATCAATTCAATATTATTAAGTCATCAGTGTAGTAAGAAGGCCATCAAAGTTCATATCGTAAAGCATGCGGAGCATGTAAGCCTTATTTCTTCAATGTTAAAGTCAACATAAAATTAGAACTGCATGCATGCAAAAGTGAAGTGTAAACCCTAAAAGTGACATGCAAACCCTAAAAGTACATGCTATTCTATTTAAGAAGGGTTATTGGACCGAAGAGAATATCTATTGTTATTGTTGATTGATTTTGGAGTTTCGAGTAGCAGCACAGTGTGCAACTGCAGCAGTTGGGGTTGGAGACGGTGCCTTAGCGAGGGTTCGGCAGTGAGATATATGCCCTAGTCTCTTATTGGGATAGATCATCTAGGTTTATCCATTGCATCTATCATATACTACAGTATTCGGAGATCCAGCACATTCCGAAGGGTTATTAGCAGATCCACGTTTTGCAACCGAAAGTAGCAGGGAAAAAGTGACATGCAACCCCTAAAAGTACATGCTATTCTATTTAAGAAGGGTTATTGGACCGAAGAGAATATCTATTGTTATTGTTGATTGATTTTGGAGTTTCGAGTAGCAGCACAGGGTGCAGCCGCAGCAGTTGGGTTGGAGACGATGCCTTAGCGAGGGTTCGGCAGTGAGATATCTGCCCTAGTCTCTTATTGGGATAGATCATCCAGGTTTATCCATTGCATCTATCATATACTACAGTATTTGGAGATCTAGCACATTCCGAAGGGTTATTAGCAGATCCACGTTTTGCAGCCGAAAGTTAGCAGGGAAAACACAGAAGGATTTGTTGGGACCACAAAACCCAATCTTTCCTCCGCATGTCAGCTTCCTCTTTCTCAGCAGACCTATCTTACAACATGCACTGATTATCAGCCATCAGTTTGTTCACTTGGAGCAGCTATCAGCCAAATAGATCAGTTGGGGGCATGAGCAGCAAAGCTGCCTATCAATTCACTAGGGCACTTAGTGGCATCCAAACCTCCGCATGTGCCAGTACCATCTCTCTGGCATCAGCAGACGGATAAGCTCAGAAAGTTTCAGGCCAAACAAACCTCTCCTCCTACAAAAACGTCACCTTCAGTATGGAGGGTACTTACGGTGCTGCGGGGCGGTAACACCGAAGGAAAAGAGAATTATTAGACCACCCATCTAGATCCTTATGCATGCAGCTATCTCTGGAGTCATTGTCAACCAGAATATCAGTGGTAAGTGTTAATTTCTCTCTGCAAAACCCTAGCCCTAATTCAACTATATTTTAGGGCATTTTTGCATGGCGAGTTTGCATGCACAGTTATTTTGCAAATTTGTATGAGATTGAGTGTGCGAGTCAGTACTATCATAGAACATTGGAGAATATCAGTATTTGGGATATTACAGTGGTATCAGAGCATGTTCCTAGTTAGCTGTGGGCATGCAAAAGTGTAAATGAATTCAGAAAACCCATACAACATTACTTACCGGAGACAGAGGTTTAGAAACAGTGATAGAGGAGAAGAGGAGTTAGAGGACATAGAGTTGGGGGACAGAGAGTATCAGTTCAGAAAGGGCAAAGAAACAATGGTCAATGATCATAAAACAACTTTCAATAGTCTCATATCAGCCATAAAAGAACTCATTACTGGGCAAAAAGAAATGATGAGTACCTTCAGGCAAATGACAAAGAAAAATGGGCCCACCCCACACAGTCCCTTGTTTCCCAATAGTGATAGGGTATCCACTAGTAGTAGTGGGGAGCACTTACATACCAACATGCAGAGCCATCCCCATATACACAACAAGCCTTCCTGACCTACCATGCCTCAATTCTTAGATAGTATAGCTACAGTGCCTCTAGGACAAGTAGACCCAGAAGAATCAATGAGTGCCTATCTGAGAGAGTATAGAGCTTTAGGAGATGACTTCCATTCAGCCATGACCTTCACTGACTTTTGCCACTTTAAAAGTAAGAACAAACCCAGAGTTTACAATAAGCCATTCACCCAGAACTATGAGTTATAGCGCACCATAGGGAAACTGACTATCCCTACCTTTGAGGGTACCCGAGGTGGCCCAGCCCAGAATTGGGTGCAAAAGTTGGATACATACTTTCAGCTCAACCCCATGATTGAAACAGATGCCATTAAATTGGCTACTTTGCATTTGGATGGAGAAGCCCATGAGTGGTGGTACCACGGGTTAGTGACACTGGGTCACAATACCATCACATCGTACCCAGATTTTACACAGAGACTCATTGAGCGGTTTGATCAGAAGGACCCTACGGTACACTTTAGAGAGCTAGCACCGCTCAAGCAGACAGGTAGCGCAGATGCATTTATTTCAGAGTTTTAGAGGATAACAGTACAGGATGAGGATGTGCATGAGGAGACAGCATTAGAGCCATCTGGTGAGTCTAGCTACACAAGCACATTCGCTAGTCGGATTGTGGACAAGCCGTGTGATGAGTTGGAGTTGGTACACTCTTCATCACCTATAGCAGGGGCCCAGACAGTTATGACAGGCGAAATACATGAGGTACAAGGCAATGCGCACAACAATCGAGACAGTGAGCAGTCACACATGGAGGTTAGGGAGAGTTTATACAGTCATGAGATAGAGCTTCCAGATGATGGTCACCGAAAGAAGATTAAACGTGTTAAAGAAAGCATTCTAGCAATGAAAGAGAGGACCAAGATACTTCGGAACACCATATTATAGCAAGATGTTGAGCTTACATCTATTCGAGTTGTATGTGCTGAGTCAGCGGCCAGGCTTTCTAGTATTGAAGAGCAGTTGGATTACTTGATGGGGCAGCAGAAGAAACTTACTATTGCATTTCAAAACAGTCTTCTTCAGGAGTACATAGACAAGGCTTGCGGTAGCTTGAGTCGACATTTGCATAATGGCGGATGGTTTTTACAAGTTGGCCAGGATTGAGAAATTGGGCAGCAGTATATGAGCATTCCAGTTGAAATCAAAAGGGCTGAATGTCAGCTTGGTAAGATTATTCCTTATGATGGTGCTTATGGACGATATCCTTTTCGGGGGTTGGATTGGAGAGAGATTAAAAGTTGGTGTCCTATTGAGTGGGTGATTCTTGAGAAGACATTCCTAGCCAAGGGTACAGTCCCACAAGAGCCTTCAGATATTTGGGATGAAATCTGCACAAGTTTGCATTGGGATCCAGGTGGGAGACCTTATGAGGGGTGGATACAGTGTTTACTGATGGCATTGCTTGGGAGTCTACAGGATGCTCCTTGTGTCGATACTACGTGAGTAGCGGTAGACGCATTTTGACCTCTGCAATTCTCAGATTGATTTGGGACCCTGGAATGACAGTGATTGACAGTTTAGTCATTGCTAGAGGATGCTTTTAGGAGGTCTCTTTTTATGGTTCCTTGTTTACACTGTGGTTAGTCACTCTACTTATCGGAGGCTTCCATGGGACATTTTGTGATGGTACCGTGCAGTGCAATGCTTTGAGCAGAGGCTGCTACAAATCTCCTAGGATAATTTGGGACCCTAGGACCATCCCCGAATTCAGTTGGTTCAGTTGATATATTGTGGATTTGCATTGGCATTGCTTGAGGGCAAGCAATCTTTGGCGAGGGAGGACTGTAATGTTCCGTTTTGATAAAAAGGGAATAACAGAGGACTAATAGCACTAGGAGCAAAAAAGTACATCAATTCAGTATTATTAAGTCATCAGTGTAGTAAGAAGGCCATCAAAGTTCATATCGTAAAGCATGCAAAGCATGTAAGCCTTATTTCTTCAGTGTTAAAGTCAACATGAAATTAGAATTGCATGCATGCAAAAGTGAAGCGTAAACCCTAAAAGTGACATGCAAACCCTAAAAGTACATGTTATTTTATTTAAGAAGGGTTATTGGACCAAAGAGAATATCTACTGTTATTGTTGATTGATTTTGGAGTTTCGAACAGCAACACAGCGTGCAGCCGCGGCAGTTGGGGTTGGAGACGATGTCTTCAGCTAGCGAGGGTTTGGCAGTGAGATATCTACGCTAGTCTCTTATTGGGATAGATCATCCAAGTTTATCCATTGCATCCATCATATACTACACTATTCGGAGATCCAACACATTCCGAAGGGTTATTAGCATATCCATGTTTTGCAGCCGAAAGTAGCAGGGAAATCACAGAAGGATTTGTTGGGACCACAAAACCCAGTCTTTCCTCCGCATGTCAGCTTCCTCTTTCTCAGCAGGCCTATCTTACGGCATGCACTGATTATCAACCATCAATTTGCTCAGTTGGAGCAACTATTAGCCAAACAGATCAATTGGGGGCGTGAGCAGCAGAATTGCCAATCAATTCGCTAGGGCACTTAGAGGTAGCCAAACCTCCGCATATGCCAGTCCATCTCTCTAGCATCAGCAGACGAACAAGCTCAAAAAGTTTCAACCCGAACGAACCTCTCCTACAAAAGCGTCACCTTCAGTCTGGAGGGTGCTTACAGTACTGTGGGGCGGTAACACAGAAGGAAAAGAGCATTATTAGACCACCAATCCAGATCCTTATGCATGCAGCTATCTCTAGAGTCATTATCAACCAGAATATCAATGGTAAGTGTTAATTTCTCTCTGCAAAACCCTAACCCTAATTCAGCTATATTTTAGGGCATTTTTGCATGGCGAGTTTGCATGCACAGTTATTTTGCAAATTTGTATGAGATTGACTGTGCGAGTCAGCACTATCATAGAACATTAGAGAATATCAGTATTTGGGATATTACAGATTTTTTTAAGAAAAGAGGAAGAGGAGTGAAGGTTGGTTTGTTGTTGGAATGAAAGAAGCCGAAAGGAGGCCCTTTTGTGGAGCATCGAGGGACAGTGTCTTGAGCTTCTTGGATAGGGAATGGCGTCAATATTGATCCACACCTCATCCGATTGGGAACCTACAACTAGATCACAAAAACTTGCACAAGCCTCGTAAGATCTTGATATATATGTATGAAAGAAAAACACGCAAAAATAATCTTATTTAAGCATAAAACTTAGATTCTTGAGCATACACAATATGAATAAAAAAAAGCAAATAATATTACTTGCCAAATTTAAACTATTACTGATTCAATTGAATCCTTCAAATCCAAAACGCGAAGCAGCAAAAAATTGAGAAAATTTGCAGTTACCACATTTGCAGCATGACACTGGGAATCCACACATAACAAGCACTACACAGTATAGCCTCCAAAGCTTCTTTATTCAGCAAATGAATGAAAAATAACAGCATTACAATAGCCACCAACTCTTCATCCAACTCTAACTAGTTTGGAACAAGAGGGTTGTGCATTATTTCTAGCCAAAGAGGCCCAGAGGGGGCGCATCCATGACTGAGAGAGAGAGTGGGGTTGAGGTGTTTCCGCCTTTCACACACCTGGGGGGGGAACGTGGCAGAAATCTTCAAGCCACTCGATGTGTCCTTGGGGGAAAGTCTTGAGTCAAGGCTGCCACCTTGTGCTTGACTCCTCCGTTTAGGCCAACTCCTAACGAAGCCAAGGGGGGTAGACCCTACTTAGTTGCTAAGGTTGTTAAGGCTTAGTGTTATGGTGATGATTTAGTTGTTTAGGAGTTTTGAAAATAAATAAACAAATGAACAAGATACTTGCAACACAAACATTTAAATCACAACCGCATATAGATCAATGTATGATATATTAAAGCACGTAGAAGCAAATGATCGTAAAATGTAAAGAACTAGTGCCAAAATGGAGTCCACAGATAAAAGATGATGTTGTATTGCTGAAAGAAAAGTTTTGCAAGTGCTCTTGGTCAATTTTAAGTTAAGCTGGAGATGATTTAATTAACTTATGGGGGGAGGGAACTCCAGATATACCCTCGGGTACGAGGAGTATGTCCAAAAACATTATCCGATGTGACTCCCCCCAAGGAATATGTGGGTTGGTTGGAGTCTCTAAGGCATGTTCAACACTACACCAGCAAGGGTGTAGCCTAACGGTGTATTGAGGTTGCTACCCAGTTGTTCCTGCTTCCTTTGTGGATTTCGCCACCACAACGGATTAACTCGAGACATTTTATTTTCGCCTGGGGAGGTTAATTGGGGTGTGAAAACTAATGAATATAGTCACCCACGTTGCTTTTGTTGCAGGGAACTGTTTGGACGAACTGCAGCGGTGCAGAGCATACAAAACGGATCCTTCGTAAAGTTTTAAGGATTTTAAGTGCAATGTGTTTGCTTGGTTAGATGTGAGAAATTAATTAGTGCGCATTCTTCCTTTTGATTATCCCAAAGCTTAGGGCGAACCTGCGATGGGCAAGATCATACACCGGAATGGTAAATTCTTGATTCAAATTTGGTACCGTAAGATAAGAAAAGTAAAAGCGGTGAGACTAATTACTATGGCAAGGAATATCTTTTCCCCAATAGGCAAGCTCTTTGGGTAATTCGGTAGATCAGTATCGGGTTAGTATTACTTTTCACAACCAAAATAGAAAAATGATGCCTTAAAGGAACACAAATTACAAAAAAAACTACACTACTTCCTACGGCAAAGAGTATCTTTTCCCCAATCGAATGGATTCTCTTTGGTAATTTGGTAAAGCAATGTCAGATTAGCTCTACAAACAAAAGTAAAGATTTTAATGATTGCGTTATAATCCAACTAAACCTAAACTTAATCTAAAAACTTGCAAAAAAATAAATAATCACACAAAGGGTAGATACAGGCTTCCCCCAAATGGGGGAAGGGGGTTGTGGGAGCCATAATTCCACTTGTTTTTTATTAACTTATATTACAATCTTTTCTTTTGGGAAAGATTTTTGTCCTTTGAAAATAGGAGCAAAAAAGTTTACCAGTTTTCAAGAGAAAGGGAAAGAAGAAAAGGAAAAAAAAGATGGGGGTTTGGAAGAATCTTTTCAAATGGTTCAAGCCTTCAAAGGGCCTTCTAATCTTCCTCCTTCCTACCAAATACACATAAAAACCAGCAAACTAAAAATGGAAGATTAGTGGACTAGTCCAATATTATATACTAAAAAATTTACACTTAGTACTTGTGAAAGATAGAACTATTATGCTACTTGAAGTACTAACTAGATCCAAGATTTTAAATGTAAAATTGAAACACTTCCTGGATCTAGAAATGAAAGCAAGTAAAACGAGAATGATTAGCCTTATAGATCTGATTTTAACTTGCAAAAATAAAATAACTAAGAAAGAGTTGTAGCTTTTTTGTAGAAAGAAGCGGAAACAACTACTCAAACTTGAATCTCTCGGAAAACTTGGAAGTTTGAAGGTGAAACCATAAGTGTTTTGATCTAGATCGAAGAAAAGGAGATGCATCTTAGCTCAACATTTTACTCGGGATTGTTATCTGCAAACAAAAGCTATCACACTTGCAACAAATATATTAGATCTGGTACTCCTCACAGTTAAAAAAAAATTTTAAAAAAGCATGAGCTACAAAATAATAAATCATGCCTTCTTAAATCGCTAAGAGTAAAGAGTAAGTAAATAAATTGACAACTGCAAATATTTACTCCGCGTGCTTTAAGATAACCTTCTAATCCAGATCGAATATGAAAATACAAAGCATGACAAAAATGCAGCAATATCACCTCATCCACCAAAAGTATCCATCCATAGAATCACATTCGTAAGCCTCCAAAGCCTTCAACTTTATTCAAATGATAACAATAAACAAATTACATGAGCAGAGGTTCCTTACTTATGTCTATAATGAGGAAGAAGGCCTCGCTTAAATAGAAAAAGAGAGACCCGGGGGGGGCTCACCAACACTGAAGATCAACCCAAAGTGTAATTGAGTTAAATTGAGCTGAAGAGGAGTCTCATTGAGTTGAACTGAAGAGAAACTGCAGAGGTGATTGACACCTCTCGAGGACCCGTATATGGAACCAATCTAGCATTAGGGGACTTAGCCTAGAGCTAAGTGGCAAATGGAGGCGCCTGGTCAATTACCAGGAAGATGAACCGGTCTAGTACTGGGGGACTCAGCCTAGGGCTGAGAGCCATTCTCCGGGAGAATGGAGGCGCTTGGTCTATTACCAAGTAATTGACCCTGGGTCAAATTATTCAGCCTATGGCTGAGGCACCAGGTCTGTTACCAAGATATCACTATAATCCCTAGAGCGGTTCTAGGCATGTGAGGCACTCCGACCCTCGATCTATGGGCTTTTTGATCTTCTCCAAGGCTTAGCTACCCTTGGTTAAGACACCTAGTACCTGATCTTAGTGTCACATGGAGTGTGAGATAAAAGCATTAGTAATTATCTCTATTTATGATGATGTACTTTGAGTGGGGATGAAGGACCAACTTGACCACTTGTTTTGACCACAGGGTGCACTTGAAGAAGGTTAAAGTAAAAGTAAAAAATACATGAGGACCCTTAGACTACCAAGGAGTCAAAGTGAAAGTGTAAAAAGACCTTTAAAAGGTAAAAGTCGAAAAGATAAAAGAATAAAATAATATTATTTTGTTCTTTTAAATTTTGGTCCACTTACAGGTGATTCAAAGGATATAAAAGAAGATCAGTCCATTTCATTTTGTCATACACACTTGCTCATCACCTTCAGCTGCTCAAGGAAGATCTTCGTTGTTTTTGGAGAGAAGGATTTTTTGTGGTTATGCCCAAGCATGGAGGATTCTAGCTAGGGCACCCACACATGTTACAGAAAACCCTAAGCCTACTAGGGTTCATCTCTCAACAGTCCCAACCATCAAATCTAAGCTAGGGTTTAACCCTAGACCTCACCAATTCTATGGTCAGCTTATCAGTCTTCATAGGTAGCTAATCTTCTTCCACGGGTAACATCCTTTACACCTCGGGAAATCCTAGTTTTGCCCACGGACAACAGCAAACTTCATGGGAAGTATGCTAACCCTCACGGCCCATCCTCTTTAGGATTGGGCAAGCATCCAAAATCTTCACGGCAGCCTCGATAGGTTTCTAACTATCTTGGGCAGCTTCAACAGGTGCTCGGGCAACTATAGCAGGCTATCGGGCAGCAACCTGAGCATCCGGGTAGGTAAACAGGGCTCGGGTAGCTCTGTCCCAGCATTCGGGCAGCCCCATTATAGTTCGGGCAGGTGTTTGCAGGGCTCAGGCAGATCAGTACAGAGCTCGGGAAAGAGGAAACAAGTACGGGTAGGCTGACAAAGTTCACGGGCAGGCTAACAGGGTTCACGGGCAGGCTGACAAAGTTCACAAATAGGCAGACAGAGATCTAAGGTAGGCTCAGCCTCATTCTAGGAAAATCCAGGCTAGCAAAAACAATCTGGGCAACCATTTTGAATTTTTGAGCAGCTGGATGAATTAGGGAAGAAAGCCCTAATTTGACTTTTTGTCTAAAATCCACTTCTGTGGATTTTGATATGTGATTCAAACCTATTAGGGTTTGAGAATTTTTCTGAGAAACTCAACTCATCTCATTTAAGAGATGAATCACTGATGCTTTTGAGGTTTTTTTCCTTTAAAGGTTTCCTCGTGAAAAAACTACTGTGTTCAAATGTGTGTGATGTTGTTGATGTTTCTACTGCACCTGTCTTTTGTTATCTTACAGTCTGCAAATTAATGCTAATGCTAAAACTCAACATGTGAGTGGCCAGAGATGGAACCGAAGAAGGGGGAAAAATCCTTGTAAAGACCAAGAGTCATCTTGGTCCAATGGTAAGCAAGTAAATAAAGAATACTTTACTCTTGTCAACCTATGGGTTGTACAAATAATGATAGTCATCAAACAACCAATACATCATGTAGTAGCAGCAATATAAAGTACAACATCATTATACATCATCTAACATGGTATAGTAATAGAAAATGGCATATGTACATGATCATCACATCATCACACCATTGGAATCATATAGAAAGCCCAATAAACAGCAGAAATGGGCCACAACAATCTGGAATATATTACTTATTGAAGCAGAAAATAAGTTCAAATATATGCCCACAGAATATGCCTTAACAGGACCAACCTTTAGTAAATTTATAGTTATGTGAAATTATTACTTTGACGTAACAGATAATTGGCATACTCTTGGCTCTTTACACAGCTATTTCTATGACTTCCAAGCAGACCAAGTCCCATCAAAATAAACAAATATGTTTAGGATGTATAAGAGAATCAATCTTGAAAACATCCCTGGTGATTTTCAATGTATTTTCATACATCCCATATTCAACATTTTCTGCAATACTATGAAAACTCTAGCTTGCCATAGAAAATATAAATCATTATTTCCATTTTACGTTTTCACTTATTGATCTATTGCAAGCTAGACTATACAATCAGAAGAAAGTGTTGCAAACATTCCCAATCACATAAAGACCAATTAAATTATTATCTTCTGTATTTTACAACTAGACCTTTCTTATTGGTTTGAATTTTGTCTATGTGGTAGTCTTACCTAACCTGTCTACACTTACGCTCCAATTTCATTGTATAATTTACTCTATGCATTATAATTCAGCAGATCCATTCATAGCACAATTAATTACCCTTTTACATACAATGATATGCAAATAGACAAAACCATACAAACAAAGTATATAATGATATCTCACCTGGTTCTACAAATTTCCAAAGAGTTTTTATACTGGCAACCCACATAATTTTTATCTCTTTCAACTTTTATCATTGACTCACGAACATAGATCGATTGACATGGCAACTACACACAAAAACAACATAATCATAAGCTTTATATAAAATGACTGAGAAAAGTATTATTTAATAGGCTGGAATCTAGATAGAATCGATTTAATGTAAACCTCTTTTCTTAGAATAATACGTTACCCACACACTATATTAGAGCCCATAATTTCAAAAAAACCTTGTAAATAGATGTGGAAACAATGTTGAGGTTTTCCTACCCAAATTCACTGATTATGCATGTAAGTGTGGGAAACATGCTTAAAGGAAAAATAAACATACATTATTCCTTAGATGTAACACCGTGTCTAATACAAAACCATTTCAACAACATATTACAAGTGCAATATTAGAGTCAAATAATATAAAAGGTCATTACTAACAAAACCAATTTACAAATTTATCAAGGCCAACAAAAATAAAGGAGAAACATCCATTGAGCACGAATCCTTGGCCAAGTTTTAGAAGTAAAAACTCTTATTATGTTGCTTAGGGTCTTGTTTAAAATGATGTGCCCCAATTGGAGTTGAGTCCACTAGAAATAATTTGAGGTCTAAAATGGGCCTCCTAAGGAAAAGAATAAAATAATAGTTCAAATAATATTATCAATTTTGAAGGAAAAGGCACAAACACAACCTTTTGTTTTCATATTTTCAACTTATCTCCCAATGGTTTTACTCAAATTTTGAGCGGGATCAGTCATTGGATACTAGTACCCACATTGCATACTTTTGGACCCCACCCCACAAAAAATGAGAAATACATTTTAAAAAAATGTTACTTGTACCTTAGGTGGCGAACTTCAAACCGATGGATCGTCAATGTATCGTCTATCCATTGACATATAATTTATGGGCTTTTTAGTTCATATGATATATATTTTTTATTTTTCATTTCAAACTTACACTTAAAAACCATGTACACAACTTCGAATCAGTGCAAAGAAATATCAATAACATAAAAAGTACACATTCGAAAAAATTTCAAAAGATATATACACCCCCACATCAACACACCCTCTTCAAAAGGGTAATTTTTATTTTTATTTTATTTTTGTAACTGTTACCACCTAAGTTGTACTCGGTGGAGTTTTCAAGTGAGACGAAAAAGTAGAACAAGTATACCTATTCATTCTTCAAAATTTAGAAGTCCGCCAGGCCTTTTCTGAAATTATTATTTTCTTTTTTTTGTAACACATGTTCATACCCCCTTGGGCAAAATTGTAAAAAATGTGCTAGCATGGTCAACTTTGTAAAAGACCCAGCTTCCTAGACTTAGACATCAAGCCAACTAGCCCAAAGTGTTTTTTCCCTTGGTAATTATTTGTTGTTCAACAAATGACTAATACGTTCCGAGTTTTTCACTCACACCTCCAAAGTTGGTGGTTAGCTCTTAGGGGGTTATTAAAGCCTAAGTGTCAGTGTTTATTAACATGCTAGGCATTCGAATTGAGTCGTATGGACATGTCGTAGGTCCCCATAAGTTTTTGTTCAATTTTGAGAAAGTTATTTTTTCGCGCAAAATTAGGCCATTTTTAATGGTTTAATTAAAAAAATTGTAAAGAGCATACAAGCTTGATCCGGAGGCAGAATTTCACGTGTGGATGAGTGTCCTATTCACCCGAGGACCCACTTTTCATATGATCCGAGCGGATAAATCATCCCGTAATGCATTATTTCTCTAAGGGTGCATCAAAACGTTATTTTAATGCTAAAATTGCGACAAATTGACAAAATCCAAAAATAAAAAGGTGAAATCTCACATGTTTGACTTAGTCAAAGGTGGAGGGAGAATGTTTTAAGGATAAAGGAAAATCAAGCTAAAATATAAAGCATGTGTTTTAAGTTAGTTTGGAGTGACGTCCCCATGTTTAGAGTTCACTCGAAGCAAAAAATGCACCCACCATATCCAAATTGTATGGGTGATGCAACAAATTTAAAACGTGTTGGAAATGGCCCAATGGCTAAGGAAATTTGTTTGGGATCCAATACGTGTGGATTGAGGTTAATCGTTTGAGTTGGTGGCAAGTGTATCATGGAAGAGGATGAGCCCTCTCCTCATGAGGGTCGCATCATACATGTGGCATTTGTTTCTTGTGGGATGTGGCAAGGTAGGTGGGGGCCGCACCTCTCTTAGAGAGGTGGCGCCTTCTCCTCTCAAACAACTCCAATCAGATCCACAATCATCTCCTTGAACTCAACTTCATCTCCGGTGGTGTTTCCCCCCCCCCCCTCTCATTTGGATTTTTAAGCGGGTATCCTTTCCTCATTTTCTCATGGTCAGAGAGGACCTATTGTCACAAATATAGTAGCAGGGCTACTTTTGTTTTTGAAAAGTACTGATCAATTCTTTGAGGCAGTCCTTTACTCTTTGATCAGCAGATGATGAGCCACCATTTGATGATCTCCCGCTTTCAGGGGATCCAAAGTGTTCAGTTTGACCAATTCTATGCCATGAGTGAGCCTCATGACCCTAGATTCGATGAATGAGTTAGCCATTCTTTCATGACCCAGAACTGATATTGTTATAGTGCCCATGATATGTAGCAACAACAGTTGTTTTAGTGGTCCTCAGATTTGTTTCAGATCCAGTGCAGGTATATGACCCTAGTGATATTATGGTTTTGTGCATATGGATTTTGTTGTCGCTATGTTGTCTATGTTATCACCAACCTTGTAGTTGCCTATGAAAAGTGGATCTAGGATGGATGGTAGAGGGACAAGCAACTAACGAGGTGGAACCAAGATTGCCTCGACTCCCAAGTGGATGGTTGTCACGCCAATCGAGGCAATCTTCGCTTTATGTTGTCTTATCCCAAGACAACAATGGGGGAGACCCATATCTACTCTCGAGATGAGAGATCAGACCTAAACACCAGATCAATTCAAATGGTCTTGAGGTACGTAAGGTGTAAGGTAAATGGAAACCCTAGATCTATGGAGGATGTCACTAGGTGAACCAGGGCTTTGGATTAGGGCTTGGGAAGTGTGTGGTTTGATCCAAGGTTGAGACACAGGTGACCTATGAGGTAAATGCTAGATCTGGGGTTGAGGTACTAGCAATAAGTGAAGATATCCACTGCCTTAGGAAACGTGATCAATGCAGGGAGGGAAAGGACAGGATTGGGGCTATCTAGTACCGATGGATAGACTCGATGAAAGGTATGACAATGTCAAAGTATCTGAGTCACCAGGAAAAATCAGGTTACAAGAAAAAGAGACCAAAGAGGGGGTAACGCTAGGGTTGGAGATCAATGCCTGTTAGATCTAGGGAAATCGAGTCACTGTCTGCCCAGCGTTGGTGGAGACCCACCTGGGAAATACCATGATCTACAAACCCATAAAAGGTATTTGGCCGGAAAAGTCAGATCAAGGGAAAAATCAGCAGTAAGATGGCTAGCGCTAGGGTTTGGGAGGTCAATTTTTCAAATCTAGGGCAACCTGTCCACTTCTAGCTCAACGTTGAACGATATTTGGTGAGAGGATGCCCCGATCTACAAACCCAACAAGGTATTTTGCTGGAAAAATAAAAAAAAATGTTGGATAGCACCAAGGTTTTTGAGGACAGTTTCTCAGATCTAGGGCAAACCAACCACTTTTAGCTCAGCGTTGAGGATGATTTGGTGAGGGGATGACCTGATCTACAAAACCCAACAGTGGTTTTTCCCGAGATGAAGCAGTATATTTTTTAGTATTTTTTGGTTTTTTATTATTATGGGATTTTTCAGTGTAAAAATGAAGAAAAGCAATTACCAATGGATTGATATCTAGAAGAAATGGACTAACCTGTAGATCTTACCTAGAAAACCTTGTAGATGCCTTGATGATGATGATCCCTGCTATCCCGATCAATTTGAGAAGCTTTGAGCGAGTTCTATGTCCAAAGTTTTGCCCCAAGGAGTCAATGTGCCCTCTCTCATGCACAACAAATGTCAACCATATCAAATTTGCTGCAACATGAGAAAAAAGCTAGATGCTACAGAAAAATAGCAAGAAGAAATCATAGATCACAATGACACTAATGAAAAACCCCTGATAAAAACGAAGCCAATCCAAGCGAGTTGAGGAGCCCCTACAAAAACACCCAAGCTAAAGTTGCCCTCCTGTAGACAAGACAAAGATTCCCGCAGAAAGATATAGATCTCACAAAATTTTCCTGAATGCTAGGAAGCAAAAGACTTTCCAATCACCATCTAAGAACACCAGATACAAAGGAGATCCAAGAATTTCCACAAGAAAAGTTTTTTTATTATCCAGATCCAAGAGCCAAAGACCCCTTACAAATGAAAAGCTCTCTCCTTTAAATAGGAACGAGAGAACCAAAATCCTAACCACTTTTCAGATGAGTGGCTAAGATTAAAAGATACAAATGTCTAATCAATGGTTGAGATGAGCTCAACATACAATAAATGGATCAATATAACAATATAATATAAAAGTGGACTAAATCACCCAAAAACAGGGGACCCCACTCAACAAGAAATAAATGAAGCACATGGTGGGTCCATGGAGTGTTAACTAACTCCCTCTAGGTGTCTCCATGGCACAATAAAAATAATATATTTTTTAAACTGTGAAAGTGTGCCTCCTTGAGGAAATCGTGAGCCTCCCAAAAGCTCCAGAAAATAATATAAAATGCCCAAAAAAATAGGTGTGGGCCCAATCAAGTGCTGCAACTGCTAGAGAAGGTGTGGAGGACATCACTCTTATCATCATGACTCATCCCATACCATTTCCTTGCCTCAACAGCCCAAATCGAATTCTTCAGTAGCCATTTAATTATTTTTTAATCTTCATCAAGAAATGTGATCCTGCCAAAACAGCCTCCTAGGGTGCCTGCGTTATCCAATTGAACGCACCAGGCTCTCTGGGAGGGGGTTACTATGGGACAATCAAGTGGATGGACCCCCTATGCCCCATACAACGCTCTAGGAGATCCAAGAAAATCATCACCCTGCTCAGACCAACCATCTAGTGAAGAAAAACTTCACCAAAAGGGTAAAATGAGCCTAGTCATCTCTATAAGTGCCCAGAAATGAAAACAAGCTGTCTCACTGGACTCAGAAAGTCCAAATCCATCTAAGGTAGATACTCATACTCTATCCAGGTCTCTGCCTGCTCATCTACAATATCCAATAGACAAAGTAATACCCTGTAAATGACCAGATACTAATAATATAACTCAGGCTGACATCCATCTGCTGCAAGTGTTAAAAGGCTAAGACATGCTCTACAAATCATTTAAGTGACAATCATAACAAGTAGCAATCACCTCGCAGGCAGTACATCAACCAAATACATATATAGGGTTTTTCTTATTATTACTCAGACCAGACTTTCAAGACTATACTCACTTCACAGTTGTAGTTAATTTGCTAGTGAAGGGTGAAGCTAAAATTTACAAAGTTAGGACAAGGGATGACCACCAACTCAACGCTGTGACACTTTGGATATGGAAAGGGAATACTCACTATAACCATATGCTGGACAAACAATCAACAAAGGGGATGGCAGTGCCTCACAAATGGGTGAACTACTTCAGAGGTGCTTACTCACCTTGGCAAATGCTCACAATCCAACTCAATACAAGTAAGGTCAGCAATCTTTAGATATAAATTTTAGGAACCATTTCTTTTTTTGGGCCTTTGATTTTCCATAGTCTTTGTCTACGTATTTTTATACGGACTTTTATTATTTAGGCTTTATGCATTCATGTATGTTGAAAAACACTACTTTTCATGAATGTTTAAGATATTTCATTGCAATACTTTTTCATGTTGAAATATTGTAACTTCGAAGAATATTCTATATGTATTTATTTGTGGGCCCCGATGGTCCTACCGGGAGAACCACTTGTATTACTTTGTACCCCGATGCTTCTAATCAGAAGAACTAATAAGAGTCATGAGGCAGTCCCCTCTAATTGTAAAGGTGGGTCATTAGCACCCCAGTGTGGTTACTTGAGCCTACATGTGTAACTCGAGCCTACATGATTAACTCGATCCTACATGACAGATGAGTTAACTTAAGTGAACGGATGAATATAAATAGAGGTGTAGTGCTCCTCATTTGAGACACACACACTCACTTGTGTAGCACTTTAGTGGAAAAGAGGAGTAGCTAGAGAAGGAGGAGGATCAGGCTTTGATCTCCTTGCTGGTTTTATCTTTTATCTTTTTGGGACATCTATATTGAGGAAGCTTTTGCTGGGGTTTTCCCTTTAGAGTTTTCCCAGGATAAATCTTTGTGTTCCTTTTGTATGGTTGTGCTTGTCTATCTTTCAGTGATCCTGTTTATATGCTTTTGTTATGAAAATGAAATGAAACACTGATGTTATCAGAGCCACCCTGAAAGAAGACATTGTGCAGCTAAAGAATCTAGGGCTTCTTATTTTTTGGGTCTCTATCCATGATCGATCAGCAAAAGAAGGCTAGATTGACTCTCCATTGAAGGGCACATCTTTCTGTCGAAGCGAAATTCGATTCCGAGCATTTTTCAGTTTTGGTGCAGAAAATTAGGGCTTTCTACAGAAGAAGAATTTTTGAGTGAGCCCAGCATAGGATTGTTCTTCTCATCAAAATCGAAGTTTAGAGACCTAGATCAAGAAATTTGGTTGGGTGAAACTTCAGGAAAGTCAAACCCTAGTTTGACCCCGATCTGAAAAAACCCTAAATACTAAAACTGCTAAGTTTTGGTACATTCGCTATATCCTGAGATTGGCGAAGGCTCAGGAGTTGAAAATTGCAGAGGCCGAAGATACAATCCTGATTTACACTGTGTCCAAAATTCAGCCTCAGATTCGCTATATTCTGGGAGATATGACCCCTCCAAGTTGGGGTTCCAGCCTCTTCCAGAATTCATCCCTAAACAGGACACCTGGGGAGAATTGCTATAGCGTGGGCTACAGAGGTCCAAATGGAATTCCTGAAAATGTTCTAGAAATACCACAGACTGTACTTTTTTTGGTCCGAATTTCAGAACCTGAAGATGAACCAGTGACACGTGGCATTCCGTACAACTTCACTGTTCTAAATAGTCCTGTAAGAGGTCACCTTGGGAAAATGATCATAAATCCCAATTGGTGAAACCAATTCTGATAAAACCTGTCGTGTTGGATCAAGGACATGCGAGGTTACCTCAGTGAGAAATTTCAAACACAGAGGAGCAGTAATTTCGAAGATATCACAGAAACAGTAACAAGCATTTCTGCAGAAGAAATTGGAAAACTAGGGTTTCCTGTTCGGGGAGCTTCCCTCCACTGTTTTCATAAAAGGAGTACATTGGACAGCTCTATTTGAAGAGATCTATCTTTCTATCCAATCAGATCTGAAAGATTCCAAGTTTTGAAAATTAGGGTTTCTCTGACAAACCCTAGATCAGCCAGCTCCGGAAGCAGGACGGACACCTCAAATCGGTAAGATCTAATCTTTTGCTATTTGCATTTGAGGTTCTCATTTCAAAGTGATCTATCACATCAACTTGATGATAAGCTTGAAAAGCCTCCAAGCATGGAAGTATTTGATCTCTCTAAAGAAAATGAATTGGACACCTACATGAGTAGAGAGATTCCAGTTCTAGAGGAAGATGAGCCTCAAAGCCTTACACCAGAAGAACTTGATCAAGGCCAAGAAGATAATTGTTGATTCAATCACGGATCAACTTGTACCACAAGTGTCTTCCCTAAAGACACCGAAGATGTTTGATTCCTCGATCAAGCTATTTGAAGATAAGAACATAATTCAAAAGATGGATTTGAGAAAACAATTGAAGAATGTGAAGATCCAAAATGCATAACATCTTGAAGCGGTAGAAGAAGAAGCAGAGAATGCAGAAGTTGTGATAGCCACCATGAATGGCCTCCCATGATCATGGGATTCATTCATGCGAAGAATGTATGCCAGAAGTAAGTGATTACTTTCAGCTCATAAGAAGAGAAGAAGAAGATGGGAGCAATTGAAGATCAAGCTTTCACCATTCAAAGAATATCCCTCAAGCGATGAGGAATATGAAAAACTCAATCCTTGAAGAACCTCTTATTCATCTTATCATTTAGATAAGAAATGATGATTTCATGAATGAAGAATATGAAAAAGCAGAATGATCAAGATGGAGTCTACCCACGAAACAAATAAAAGATAAGTATTCAACTGCCATTTCATGATATTGTTTTGTTATACATTTGATTGTATTCAGTTGATGTGTTATGAATGATAGATTGTTACATTAATACTACTCATGTGATGGGTAAGTAGCTCATGGCGCTATACAACTTTCCAATGCTACTTATCAAACCTCTTTACTGACATATTGGATTAGTGCACAATCTCAATGATGTCATGGTAGAGATGGAAGGCATCTAGAAAGTTTCTGTGAGATATGGATGAATGTTGTATTGGCTAAATAGTTGCATGATGCATAAGAATTTGTCGTTATGCATATGTTTTATGAAATAGTTCTAACCATGCAACTGGTGCATTTGAATTGTAGGAAAGGTCTTGTACAACCTCCTACAAGAAAAGAAAGACGAGACTTGTTCCGAAGAACAAGTGATGACAATTCAATAAACATGAATCTAAAGCTCCCAGAGTCAGAGACACCATGACGGAAGAAAGAGCTTCAAAGAACGGTAGATCCACCTCAAAGGATGAAGACTACCATGGGTATGACAGATAACTCAAGATGAAGAAAAGAATGCTATGAAAGAAACTATGATCAAAGAATAACAGTTGATCATGGAGAATGATGTATACAATATGATTTCGAGACATAAAGGGAAGTACATAGTATCCTCCATATGGATCTACAAGAACAAGTGTACAAAGAAAGGTTCGTGATTTGCCTCAGAAAGAATAGACTATGACATGACATACTCTATTGACCAGTATATATCCACCTGTACAAAATGAAGAAGGAAGATAATACTCCACTTCAGGGGGAGTGACTACAGAAGATATGTGAGTTCGACACAGTACGACATGATGGACAGCTTCTTGATGGATCGAGACTTTACCAAGAGTAAAGTGGGTTCCAACCTTCAAAGTTGAATGCAGAAGACTAGGATATGTTGATGATCTGACAAGACGAACTCATGAAAGATGTTATGATGAAAGAATACTAGAATGATGTATGGGATATAGTTCCCAAACCAGAAGGAAAGAGTATCGTATCTTCCAAATGGATATACAGCTGACGGAAGTATCGAGAAGTATAAAGCAAGATTTGTGGCCAGAAGTTTCTTTCAGAAAGAGGGAATTAATTTTGAAGAGACACTTACTCCAGGAAGCAAGGTACACTTCCTTCAGAACTATCATGGTAGTTTCTTCCATGGTGAAGTAAAAGCAAGCCTTCCTTAATGGTATGATTGAGAAAGAGTTTTACATCGAATAGTCACAAGGATTTGAAGTTGAAGCCAGATGGAATCACGTATGCAAGTTGAAGAAGGCCCTCTATGGCCTGAAGCAAGCTCCCAGAGCTTGGTATGGAAGAATAAATAGTTTCTTGTCAAGCATGGGATTTACCAAGGGTAAAGCTGATCCTAACCTTTATCTCAAGGTTGTAGAAGATGAACTTGTCATCCTGTTATTATATGTGGATGACTTATCCTTGACAGGAAATGAGAAATAGGTCATGGAAAGCAAGAAGAAACTAGCAGAAGAATTTGAGATGAAAGACCTTGGGTTAATGCATTATTTCCTAGGTCTGGAAGTATGGAAAAGTTCAGAAGAAATCTTTCTCAACCAGGGAATGTATGCGGTAGAGATATTGAAGAGATTCAATATGTTGGAATGCAAAGTCATGGCCACACCCATGGACTTCAACCTGAAGCTGTTCGCTGATGACTCATCAGAGTTAATGGATATGACTCATTACAGACAGATCATTGGGTCATTGATGTACTTAACAAATGCCAGACCAGACATTTGTTTTGCTGTGAACACCTTAAGTCAATCTCTTGTTCAACCAAGACGGGTTCACCTAGTAACTGCAAAACATGTGATGAGATATCTGGAAGGGACTATAGACTTTGGTTTTTGTTATGATGGTAGCCATGAGTATAGATTGTATGACTACACAGATGCAGATTGGGCTGGAAGTATCTCAGACAGGAAAAGAACATCAGGTAGATGCTTTTGTTTGGGGTCTGCTATGAGTTCATGGTTTAGCAGGAAACAGTCCAGTGTTTCTCGTAGCATGGCTGAAGCAGAATACATAGCAGATTGCTCTGCTAAGTTGTGAAGCCATATGGCTTCAGAAGCTGATATCAGGTCTCTTTGAACTAAAGATGAATACTACATTGATTCTATGTGATAACGAGAGTTGTGATAATAGAGAACCCTGTGTTCTGTCGTAACACATAGAAATCCGGTATTTCTACATTCAAGATAAAGATGCAGATGATGATGTTTCAGTATTTACATACTTAGTATTTACATACTGTAGATACAGATGATGGTGATTCAATATTTCTATACTAAATATAGATGATGATGATTTCAGTATTCCCATACTGAAGATATAGATGATGTTTCAAGTATTTACATACTGTAGATGCAGATGATGGTGACCTGATGATAGTTCAGTATTCACATACTGAAGATGTAGATGAAGATGGTTTAGATGATGAAGCACTGACAAAGCCTTTGTCTCAGGTAAAGTTCGAACACTTTCGAGACAAGCTTGGTATGGTTCAGAAAGACCTTCCCTGAAAGAGGGAGTAGTGATGTTGCAGTGGGATTGTATCATCCCTGGACACTTGCCCTAAAGTGATCCGGAGACCTCCGTCTTCGAGAATGAAGTGGGATTGTATCATCCCTGGGCATCTACCCCAAAAGTGATCCGGTGACCTCAGTCCTCTAGAATGAAGAGGGATTGTATCATCCTAGGACATCTGTCCAAAACAGATCCGGTGACTTCGGTCTTCGTGAATGTGGTGGGATTGCATCATCCCTGAACTTCGGTTCAAAATGTATCCGAAGGTCTTGGCCCCTGTGAATGTGGTGGGATTGCATAATCCTTGAACTTCGGTTCAAAATGTATCTGGAGGTCTCGACCCCCGTGAATGTGGTAGCATTGCATCATCCCTGAACTTCGGTTCAAAATGTATCCGGAGGTCTCGGCCCCCGTGAAAGTGGTGGATTGCATCATCCCTGAACCTCGGTTCAAAATGTATCCGGAGGTCTCGGCCCCCATGAAAGTGGTGGATTGCATCATCCCTGAACCTCGGTTCAAAATGTATCCGGAGGTCTCGGCCCCCGTGAAATTGGTAGAATTGCATCATCCCTGAACCTCGGTTCAAAATGTATCCGGAGATCTCGGTCCCCGTGAATGTGGTAGGATTGTATCATCCTTGAACTTCAGTTCAAAACGGATCCGATGACTTCGGTACTCAAGAACGTGTGTTGATTTTGTAATTCCTAGAGGAAGGATTGTCTGAGTTCCACATCTGTGTTGATCCCGTAATTCCGAAAGGAAGGATCGTTAGTAACTCCGTAAAGACCTAAATCCCGTAATTCCGAAAGGAAGGATCATTGAATTGATCCCGTAATTCCAATAGGAAGGATTGTCTAAGTTCCACAGATGTGTTAATCCCATAATTCCAATAGGAAGGATTGTCTGAGTTCCACATCTGTGTTGATCCCATAATTCCGAAAGGAATGATCGTTAGTAACTCCGTAAAGACCTAAATCCTGTAATTCCGAAAGGAAGGATCATTGAATTGATCCCGTAATTCCAATAGGAAGGATTGTTTGAGTTCCACAGATGTGTTGATCCCGTAATTCCAATAAGAAGGATTGTCTGAGTTCCACAAATGTGTTGATCCCGTAATTCTGAAAGGAAGGATCGTTAATAACTCCGTAAAGACCTAAATCCCGTAATTCCGAAAGGAAGGATCATTGGTAACTTCGTAAAGACCTAAATCCCGTAATTCCGAAAGGAAGGATCATGTTGATGTTTTGATAATGTTGATGTTTTTATGATAATGATGATGCTTCTGATTGAAAGATCAGATGTTGCTGATGATGATGATGTTCTCTGATCGAAAGATCAGAAGTTGCTGATAATGATGATGTTCTCTGATTGAAAGATCAGAATATGATGACGATGATCTTTCTCTGATCGAAAGATCAGAAGTTGCTGATGATGATGTTCTCTGATCGAAAGATCAGAATATGATGATGATGATGATGTTTTCTTATTGGAAGATCAGAAGTTGCTTATGATTATGATGTTGCTGATGATGATGATGTTTTCTGATCGAAAGATCAGAATGTGATGACGATGAGATCCTGATGATGATGATGTCGTATTATCAAAGTATGATGATGATGACGTACTGATCGAAAGATCAGAATATGATGATGAGTTGATGTTAGAGTATGATGATGTTCGGTTGATGATGGTTTTGATCGAAAGATCAGAGGCGGATGATAATGATGAGTCTGATTGAAAGATCAGAGTATGATGATGATGTTGTTGCTGATTGAAAGGCCAAAGTGCTGAAGAAGATGTTGCTGATCTAAAGGTCAAAGTGTTGAAGATGATGTTGCTAATCAAAAGGTCAAAGTGTTGAAGACGATGTTGTTGATCGAAAGGTCAAAGTGCTGAAGATGTTGCTGATCGAAAGGTCAAAGTGCTGAAGATGTTGCTGCTGATTGAAGAGTCAAGATGCTGCTGATCGAAGCAGTTAAAGTGCTGATGATGCTGAAGACTAAAGATTGAAGATGAAGACTACATGATGTTGAAAAGCTTCCAATGATTTATAGATGTATCACCCTGATGATGTTGATGATGTCCTCTATCTCTCTCCTATTATTGTTGTTGTTGATGTTGTTATAGAATACCCTTCTCGTTAAGGGGGAGTGTTGAAATATTGTAACTTCAAAGAATAGTCTATATGTATTTCTTTGTGGTCCCCGATGGTCCTACCGAGAGAACCACTTGTATTACTTTGTACCCCAATGCTCCTAATCGGAAGAACTAATAAGAGTCATGAGGCAGTCCCCTCTAATTGTAAAGGTGGGTCATTAGCACCCCAGTGTAGTTACTTGAGCCTACATGTGTAACTCGAACCTACATGATTAACTCAAGCCTACATGACAAATGAGTTAACTTAAGTGAACGGATGAATATAAATAGAGGTGTAGTGCTCCTCATTTGAGACACACACACTCACTTGTGTAGCGCATTAGTGGAGAAGAGAAGTAGCTGGAGAAAGAGGAGGATCAGGCTTTGATCTCCTTGCTGGTTTTATCTTTTATCTTTTTGGGACATCTATATTGAGGAAGCTTTTGCTGGGGTTTTCCCTTTAGGGTTTTCCTAGGATAAATCTTTGTGTTCCTTTTGTATGGTTGTGCTTGTCTATCTTTCAGTGATCCTGTTTATATGCTTTTGTTATGAAAATGAAATGAAATACTGATGTCTTAGCTAAGCATATGAAAATTCAACATTTCAGAGCCAATTTCATTAGGCTAGCCTTGCATTCATGTATGTTTAAAAACACTACTTTTCATGAATGGGCTTTTTCATAGATATTCATTTCATTTCTAAATTCATTGTATTGATGGCAGTGCTACTTGTTTCAGGTAAGCAAACACAACCTAGGCAACTCAGAGCCGAGACACAAATAAATAGGGAGGTTTGTCCAACAAAGGCTCGAGCGGGGAAAGGTCCTCCATGCCACAAGTCAAGTGGGAAGTTGGGTTAAAACACAACTGGTAGGTAATGGATGGGTGGAGACAATGAATAATGAAACCAGCACTAGCAAGCCAAAATATGGTGGGAATGACTACCTCTATTCTCCCTAGGGAGGATAAAACCAATGAGTATAAATCAAGAACTTCTAGACCTGAGTAGGGATATCAATACATAATATAAATACATCTAAGTCCACATATTTATGACCGCCAGATCATGACACTAAATGCTAATACATGTCACAAAAATGAATATAAGAGCAATGATAACCATAACACAAGATAATATAAACTGAGTCATAATCATGCAAATGATCCATCTGAATCAACAATCTATCCAATGAGAAAACATTGATGCAAATATGGGCACTGCTAACTTCTCTGCACATGGCTAAATGGCTACATCTGTCCTCAAATATGAGTGTCCTAAGACTCAGTCCTGGCATGGGAGAGTACTATAGTCCATCAAACAAATAATGATTCATCATAAATGATCATCTCAGCATCTCATATGTAGCAGAACTAGCTGAAAAATGTACTGAATCTGAAAAATAGAATATGGTAGCCCGACTACTATTTATGTGATAACAGTCTATTTTAGCAGTGAGACTTAGTTCATAGTGGTTGTATGTTGGCGATACTTTATTTTGGTTTTACATGGAATCTGAAGTATAAATGATCTAGTTGTTATGTCCAAGAGATTCCTTTGTATACTCATTGGCCTTGCCCTACTTCTAGTATGGATTTGGTGATTTCCCTTTAGGGACACAGCTTGCTAGTCTTGGTACCATCTTCATTATCCATGTTCATCCGTTGCCTTTCCTTGTTGTTGATTAACCTTGACTTGTAACTTGACTAGTGGCATCTAGGATTTCCCCCACCTTCACCTCTATGTTGGAATAGCTCTCCATGTCTAAATTGTGTCTCAGTGTTGGTTTATGTGATACTTGTCACAAGGATTCTCTACCTCTATGTCTTGAACACGAGTAGTATTATCAAAAAGTGTCTTTAGACACTAATGCATGGGAGATTAAAGTTATTCTAAATGGATGCCCTGCCAACAAATCAAAAGTGTCTTTAAACACTACAGCAAATAAAAACAAAACTGGTCAGTGGCCAAGAGATAAGCAATCATCCATTGTATGGTGTAAGGCTCATTTGCCCCCACAGGTTATCAAGGTGAGGCAAACTTGTCAGGGCTAATCCTTAGTCATTTTCGAGAGCCTAGAAGGCTTTCCAGGGCACCTAATCTTGGAGGCTGGTACGTTAATAAAAATAAATATTTTCAAATAAAGTTCATGGCTAGAGGATTAGCACTCATTTTTTGTATAATGTATGGCTCATTTTCCCTCACAGGGAAACAAGGTGAGACTGGCCCCCAAAGGTTATGTCTTTGTCATTTTCCGGAAGCTTAGAAGGCTTACTAAGGAACCTGCCTCTACAGACCTCTAGAGGTTAACTAGTGGATATTGTTGTGCAAATAAACTACTAAAAAAGGTTGCTTGTCTAAATTTTAGTGGAGCCTTCTCATCATTCCACCTGTTTTTGAGACACTTCCATTCCCTATTGTTCACCTAGTCCAACTTATATGTTGTGTGGATCCCCTTATCCTTTATCCTAGACAGTGTGGAAGACATCAACGTTATATCGCGATTTCCACACCCAAACGATATATCGCAAGGGTAAAAATTGCAATTTCTACCCGATTTTTTAGAAAAAAATGGCGAGTCGATAGAAAATATCGCCAAGCCCATGGAGAGTCCGAGATACAGGGCGTTTTTTGGGTTTTTTGGTCATTTTACTTGCTTGTTGAGGGGTTTGGAGAGCAAAGGATATTGCTATCAGTTTGCTTGGAGCCAAGAAGTAGATTCATTGTGTTTCCATCAACAATCACCGAGTTATTGTGGATTGGGGATTGATTCCCATTAGTGGTTTCTCAATTTGTCAGTGTCACACGAGGACTCGCCCCCCAGGGTCGGGAGCGCGCCCCCCTCACCCCCTGCGCCCCGAGGGCTCAAGGGCTCCTAGGGAAACGTTTCCCAACGTCCCCAAAATTAGGAAACTCTCGGAAACTCACAAGGGGGCGCGTCCCCCTGTTCTGCAGCACGCTCCGGTGAAGGGGGGCTTCCACACACCCCCTCCAAAAATTGAGGGGCTCCTAGATGCCCCCCATGATTTTCCCAATTTTAGTTTTAAAAAAAAATTCATTTGAATTGTTGTATAGTCTCTATTTCAGGCTTAGTCTTTAGTAATTTACTATTTCACTATTTTAGCATGCAATATCATTGATTCAAGTTTTCAATTATAATGACTGAAATTAGAAATATAAATATCAAGATTCAAATGACAAATTTGAAAATTATCATGATGAATTGTATAACATGTTTGTATTATTATTTCGCTATATTCTGATTAACATTGCACAATGATAAACTTAGTATCTACTATTTATTATTTACTTTTAGTATTTTACTTGGGATGAATAATTGAATTGTTATTGTTGGCATTTAATAATTTATAATATTAATTTTTAGTAAGACCTGGACGCCCCCCCGCCCCCCTCGAATTTTGCTAAAATTTGGGGGTGGTCTCCACACGTCCCCAAAGTGCGTTTCCCCGCTCATGCGCTCCCGCGCCCCGAAAACTTGGGGGAACATTGCAATTTCCAGGTATGTATATCATTGTGTAACCATTTGCTCATGTTTTGTTTTTTTTTTTGGTAAATTTTTAATAGGTTTAGGGTTCTTATCAACGTTCTCTCTTCTTGCCAAATTTTAAAGAGAAATCTACTACCATTTATGCCAAGTCTAGGACTGTTTTGTTATTTGCAACATTATTGTTTTTTGGGCAAATTTCAATGAATCTTACCATCTACTATCTTCATTTTTCAAGCTTGAATCTGAAATTTATTTTTCTTTTTTTTGCCCCAGGTTGGATTATTGTTGTATGAAAAATCAAAATTCCTAAAGCTTTGGATTCTGTGTGGGAATATGGTGAGCCCTTGGAAGGGTTTAATAGGCACAAATTCACTTGCAAGTTGTGAGGAAAGGAAATGACAAGGGGGGTCAGTCGATTGAAATACCACCTTGCACATATTGTTGGGAATGATGTGGGAATTTGTGAACAAGCAACCCCAGAAATTGTTCAAATTGCCAATAAATCGCTTCATGGTATGAATATGAAGAGAGATGTGAGGGCATCAATGAGGACTGAGATTGGAAGAAGTAGAACTGGAAGTGAGTGCTTTACCTCAGCTGCACCTTCAAGTTCCACAATGCCCTCATCTGCCTCAACTTACTATGTTCCAAGAACCACTCTCAGTGCACAACCTTCTATTAGGTCAATGGTTAAAGTTAAGGAGAAGGCCGAAGCAGACAAGCTTGTGGGTAGGTGTTTTTTATTGAGTGGCATTCCTTTCAGCATTGCCAAAACCAACCCCTTCTACCAACCTATGTTTGATGTTGTTGTTGTTGTTGGCCCGAGGTATAAGGCCCCCGCCTTTGATTACTTAAGAGGGCCTATCCTTCAAGCTAAAAAGGTTGACTGCACTCAGAGATTGGATGAGTTTAAGGAGTCATGGGGACTCACAGGATGCATGGCTATGTTGGATGGTTGGACCGATCAGAAGGGTGGGAGCCTTCTTAATTTCTTGGTCAGTTTCCCCAGGGGTATCATGTTTATTAGATCTGTGTATGCATCTGCACATATCAAAGATGCAACATTGTTATGTGAGTTGTTGGATGGGTTTATCCAAGAGATAGGTCCACAGAACGTTGTCCAAGTCATAATGGATAACATTGTTAATTATGTGGTTGTTACAAGGTTGCTTATGAAGAGACATCTGACCTTGTTTTGTACTCCTTGTGCTGCACATTGCATTGATTGATACTAGAGGATATGGGCAAAATTCCCTTCATCAAAGATATTGTTGATTCATCTAGGATCATCACAAAATCTATACCTAATCATACATCCGTGCTCAACTTGATGAGACAATTCACAAATAATAGGGAGTCGGTGCGTCTGAAAATCACACATTTTGCAACAAGCTTCATTTCACTTCGATCTCGCTTGGCTTGTATGTGGGAGATTAAGAGAATGTTCCTTTCGGATGAGTGGCATGCACTGTCATTTAGTGTAAAACCAGAGAGGAAAGCCATATATAGGCTAGTATCACTCCAGGAGAGCTTTTGGGAAAGAGTGGAGGAGGTGTGTGCCATTAGTGAACCTTTGGTAAAGGTTCTTTGGTTGGTTGATGGAGACAAGCCTGCAATAGGCTAGTTGTATGAGGCCATGGATAGGGCCAAAGAATCTATCTGTGCATATTATGAGGACAAGGGAGATGAGGGGTATGAGAGAAGATTATTGATATGAAAGGTCTATTGACCACCAAAACCAACTAGGTGGACAATGATGTACCATGCACATGTTAGATGTGCCTTGAAGATAAGAATGAAGTACTTAATGATTATATCAAGCGAGGCAACTCTTTTTCTCTTCTTCTCTCCATGAAATTTCCGTACCCCTGCGAGCAATTTTGTAAGGATATGTCAGCATGAAGGTCTAGTTTTTTGTAACTTAATCACCTAAGACTTGGACATTAGGGAAGTCCTCTCATCGAGTGTTTTTTCACTTGGATAATTAAAATTTCTTTTTAGAGATTTTAATTATTTGAGTTTTTCACTCAATATTACCTTCAAAGTGGTGAAAGGTGTTCTAGTGATCAAGTCTGTGGTGATTGGGGCCTGGGAATATTCTATTTTACCATGCTAAACATTATCGAGAGTTTTGCAGAATTTCATTAAGTTTTGCATAGGTTTTTTTAATTTTTTGTCATTAAAAATTGTCACTCAAGACAATTTGTTGTAATGTAAAAGAGGGTTACTTGGTCCATTTCAATGTTGTATAGGGGTATGGGTACTCAAGACAAATGGCATGAGATCCCTTACACCCTTGGTCCAAATTTGAAGTCATTCAGACAAGTATTACTATGGTTTTGGTCACTTTTTCCCAGGTCAGTCATGGAAAACAGGAAATTGGGCATTTAATTAGAAAGCCAAATTTTGGAAAAGTGACTATAGTCACTTGGAGTGGTCAAGTAAAGGTTCTAATGTTTATATTAGGCTCCTAAGATAATTTTAAGACCCAAAGGGGGCCCCCCAAGCAAGCATTAACAAGTTTTGAGTTGTCAAATCTAGGGGGGTGCCCCCTTCTCTCTTTGATTGGTTGGCTGAGCTAAAGTCAGTGAAAAAGACCCCACTATGGTGGTTTCCTCCCCATTTTCCATAACAATAAGCTAAAAGCATTAAATTGGGTGTTTCTCTCCCCATATTTGAGATCTCAAACGTTGGTTTTGCCCTCTTTGAGCAAATTCATCCC
Organism: Pseudotsuga menziesii; assembly: GCA_001517045.1. NCBI lineage: Eukaryota > Viridiplantae > Streptophyta > Pinopsida > Pinales > Pinaceae > Pseudotsuga > Pseudotsuga menziesii. The sequence continues at coordinate 142,305 of LPNX010384261.1, read as the reverse complement.
CCTCTCTTGGGCCCCCCTCTCTCCCTTGTGACACTTGTCTAGCATGAAACGAGCCTCTCTTTTTCATTTTTCCTATTTAAGAAGGCTTCTCCTACTCATTCAGGTTACAAAAAGACACACTCATCCACTCTCTTGCTCATGCTCTCATTCTTTCTCTTGCTCTCTTACCCTTGCTCTTGCTTGGGCCATTGTAATTTTCAGCCATTTGGCTTTGGTAATCAAAATATTTGGAGGAATCTTGTGTCCATTGTGATATCCACTAATTTTGCACTTAGTTGGGTTACCTGAGGAGCCGCCGGTTGACATACTTGTTCAAAGTCCGAATCCAGTGTATCAGTTGATCCGCCTTCATGTCTAACCAATATTGGCTAGCCAGTTTTTTATTTGAATAATTTTGACCATGGCCCCGCAGGGTTTGTTATAAAATGTGCTAGTAGCGTGTTTTTTGAGTGGTTCGGTCTCCTGAGACATAGAATCTCAAATAAGGTATTCCAAGGAGTTTTTTGCCCCTAGCAATTATGCTTTGCCTTTAGACGAGTATAATTGACGAGGTTTTCTCCCGCTTCCTCCAAAGCTGGAATGCCCGATCTTGAATTCTGGGCCCTGGGGGGTTATTAGAGCCCAACCGAGTGTTATAAACCTACTAGGCATTATTTAAGTAGAGCATGGTCATGTCCTAAGTCATCTGGACATATAAAAAAAATTCGAAAAAATATTTTTCGAGCGGGGAAAATTTTATTTTTCTTAATTTTTTAATTATTTAATTATTTTCCCTAAGTTTTTTAATTAATTTTTTCATAAATTAAATCGAAAAATCTCGTTTGTCATAAGTCGGTCATTCGGACCCCGAATTTAGTGATTGAAGGCTCTAACCTTAAGCCAAAAATCATTCTTGATCGGCCAACTAGTCAGATCCAACTTTCAGATCATCAATCGGACACATAACGCTCATTTTCTCAAAAAAGTCATTTTCGAGGAAAAAAAATGATTATTTTGGAGAAAATTCAAACTCTGCAAATTAATCCAAATTCAACGAAATAAAAGGCTAAATGACATCTCAATGGGCATTTATGATGATTGGAGTTATCATAACTCAGCTTCAATCAACATTCAGTGAGCAATAAAGTTATAATCAGTTAACGGATTTGTCATCTCCAGCTAAACTCCCGAATTGGATGAGATGGAGAGCACTCATTGGTTTGATGATTTGATCGAGGTAAAGACTGAAGATAACACTAGCAATGGCTCCTCCAGACCTAGCAAGTCCGGTTAGGTCTGGTTTTCTGGTTTTAAGGTTTTAGCACTCTCTCATTGTATAAACAGAGGCTCCTTCAGCTCTATTAGGATGGAATTTTGTAGCAGAGTTACTCTGAGAAAATTGTATCTCAGCTACTTCTATCCCAGGCTTCAATCAACCTTTTTGATCTGACACTTTCATTGCAGGACCTACAAAGACCTTCTTCAAAATACAAAAAGAAAGCTAAGAGTCTAACTCTCTCTCTTGGGTTCCATCCATAAATTTAAATACTTTCTTGGTTACTGAACTTCCTTCCTCTAGTTCTCCCTTTGCTCCTTGACTTCTTTTGTTTTCTTTCTTGCTAGCCCCTTTCCTCCTTGACTTGTTTTCCTTTTCTCACTTTTTCTTCATCGCTGCCCCGTTTTTACTCTTTTTTACCATTCTTTTTCTTTATTTTGGACAGCCCTAGTGTGCCCTAGTTTTCCTTCCTTTTTGCCACTTTGTTGCCCTAGTTTTTGGGCCTTCTTCAACCTTGTTATTGGCATTTTCTTCCACTTTTTGTTCGCTGCCCTGTTTTTTATTTTTTATGACAACCATTTGTTTTCTCTTTCGCTTCCTCGTTTTCTTCAATTTTTGTCCTCCTTCAACTTCATAGTTGGCTGCCCTATCCCCCCTTTCTTTGGTTTTGAGCTTCTCTTTGTTTTCTTGCCTTCTTTTCCTCATCTTCTTTTATTTCAGCCCTCTTTTCCTTTGCTCTTTTGGCTCTCATTCAAACTTCTTCTCTTTTCCCTTTTCACAGGTTTCAGAAAGATCTTCAAGTAAAATTCAAAGCACTCTCCTTTTTACACAAGTCCTAATATTAGTAGAGTTGTTTGCTTTCATTTGAAAAGTCCTTTCAAGGAATAAAATCCTTAAGGCACATTGTATAAATTTTAATAAAGATCTTGTGTTTGAGTGGGGTTTTTAAGTCCCCACTCTCATCCTCCCCCATTTGGGGAGTCTTGTGTTATGTTTACTTGTGTATGCTTAGGTTAGATTTGTTCGTCTTCATCATTATTTGCATCTTATTCTTAGAATAATTGTTAATCCATCACATCTAATTCATTAATTAAGTTGATTTCTCTATTTTTAATTGTTTATCTTTCTCAGTAAATCAACTGCTTAAATCTCTTGAATCACACCATAAGGTGGATCAAGAGTGCTCTCTGTCAGAGAGTTTAATAACTCATCTTTGCTTCTTGTTCACATTTGTTTAATCATTTAACTCTTAAGTAAGACTCTTGAACTTGTAAAAACACAAGTCAAGAGCACTCTCTATCGGAGAGCATCTTTAGCGTTTGCATCACCCTTGCAATAGTCTCATCTAGATTAGATAAGACTCTTGAACCTTCGTCATAAGACAAGGTCAAAAGCGCTATCTGTCAGAAAGTCTAATTAATTAACTTAATAAAACCTTCAACACACACAGGGCCTTTAATTAATTAACTATTTTCCCTCCTTGCTGGAGTATGCTCTAACCGATCCCAGATCAAAATACCCAGAAACGGCACTGGATCTTTAAACCCTATAAGAGTAACTTAATAATACTTAAAATCCGTAACCAACGCACCGACGTTGTAGGGATTCTTCCAAAGTAATTCCTAGTAGAGGTGCCAAAACCTCCCGCTGTCTTAGATTATCGGCTAGCTAGTCAATCTTTGCGATACCAACCTGGGATACTGGGTGGGCTCGACATGTCTTCAACAGAGGGAACTTAGAAGAGTCTCCCGGCTTTCACAAACCTTCGTTGACACTCTAATCAAGAGCATTTAAAATTCTTAAAATCTACCAAGAGCACTTGCAAAACCTAATACTCACTAACTTAATTCCTAGACTTTATTTCACACATTTATTCAACTCCATAAGGCATTGGTCCTTTGTTATATTTGATTAATTTTCTATCTTGATCAACTGTCTATGGTCCATTTCAATTGATTATATGTGAATGCTTAAGTTATAAGTCTGGAATCTTTGTTTATCTGTGTGATCTCTTGTTAGCAACGTGGATTGCTTTGATTAATCATAATCCCCTTAATATTAATCATTTTAAAACACAATAACTCCTAAACAACACCCATCCACATCCAAAACTTAACTTAAACATTGAGCCATAGAAAACTCTTTGTTAGGGACTACCCCCATTGGCTTCGTTAGGAGTTAGCCTAAACAGAGGAGCTAGGAGTAGGTAACAGTACCTAGCTCTATGCTTGCCCCCAAGGTCACACCTCTCCCACTTTCTCAAGTGAAGAGACAGCTTTCAATTGATTTCTTCTGCTGGTGTGCAATCGACGAACAACATCTTTTGGCGCCGTTGCCAGGGACAAATCTTTTTGTTCCTGAACGACCTTTGTTTCTTTTAGTTTTTTACCTTTTTCCCTTTTTGGTAGATTTTTAGTCCAATCACTCTCTGAAATTAGACTTAAGTCCACCTGACGACTCCACTGTCAGTTAACACCTCAAGGTATTCTACTAGAAGAAACTCTGAATGTTTGTACGATTTCATCCCTGACCCTGAAAAAGCCTATCGGAGGAGATTGAACAAACTAGCTTCTCGTAGGATCCTTGCAGAACTTGGATCTGAGTCTGTTTCAGAGATTCACCTTTTTTTTCCAGAAAACACTAATACCTCTGTTTCCGACATAATGGGCGAGTATTTTACTCAGCTTGACTTTTCTCAGATAGCAGGTCAACCCCACCGTCTTCCCGACAAAGCTGTCGAGAATCTCCCGATGTATACAGGCACTGATGCAACTACCTCCGCCATGCACCTCAGGAACTTTTCTAGGTGCATTAACACTTGTGTCAGTGATCTGGTCAGTCACATAATGATGTCTACAAGAAGTTATTTGCTCTATCTTTGGATGGAAAAGCCGACGACCGGTATAACAATTTACTAGACAACTCCTTTGCTACGCTTGAAGCTTTCAAGACTGCCTTCACTAATAGGTTTGGTGAAAAGAAGGAACCAAGGCATCAACTGGCTTCTTTAACAAACATAAAGAAGAAGGAGAATGAAACTATGGATGAGTTCAACCAACGATTCACAAAACTATCCAATGACATTCCTGCCATTTACAAACCACCTGCACCATCTATCTTGCTTTATTACATTGAGGCACTTAGTGGGAAGATGCAATATCAGATCAAGGACAAAGAACCCACTACTCTTCTAAACGCACAAGAAATGGCATTCAAAATAGACAGAAATATGCAGTCTTCAGGTGAATCCAACCTTCCTGGTTATTCAAAGTCCTCGACTCTGTTAAAGTCAAATAAGCATGAAGAAGAGGATTCCTACAGAAAACAAATGATGGAAATGAAGGAAAGACTTGGAATGGAAGATAAACATCTAGCTCAAATGAAAGAGATGCAAAACAAGGTCATTAGTATGGAAAGAGCACAATCACAGCCTGTCCCAAGAACATTTCCTCCAAAAGTAAATTGGCAAAGAAAGGCACTCGGCCATGAACAGAGGCCTCCTCATCAGCTAGAGTCTGCTAACATGGTTGAAACTTACACGCCATTTTGTAGGGAATGTGAAGACCTTCATGAAGAATCTTCTTGCTATTATGCATGCTATGTTCAAGAATATGGTTTTTCAGAGGGTTGTGGTCCTAAAGCATCATCAAGCAAGCCTGAGTACATAAACTGTGTAGATGACATGATGATATTTCCAGAGAAAGTTGGAGAGAGACAAAACAATATTCAAGAGAGCCTGAATACATTAACACAGTTGGACAACTCCATTCTTTCACCACAAAAACTCGGGGTCAAGTCGAAGATCATAGTCAACAGTTGGATAACCTCACTAAAAACTTTGGTACTAATCCTACAAATGAACATAATGATGATAGTTTGGAAGGTTTACTACCTTGTGACCTTTTTTCTGAAGAAGATGACTATGATCATGAGGAGGGATATAGCCAGGGATGTGATACAAGTGAGGAGGAATCTCTTACATCTAAGATAGATGATAACTACGAGACTTTAATCTTAGAAGTTTTGTGTGATGGGAATCCTCCATGCTTTCCACCTGATGACAAATATTTGGAAAGATGGGTCCCCTGTGATATCTTTGAAACCCAGCTTTTTGAAGAAGATTGTTTCGAGCAAAATGAGGAATGTAGCCAGGGACTTGATACCAGTGATGAGGCATCTCTCATATCCGACATAGATGATGATGATGACTATTGGACTTTTATTGAAAATCCAACCTATGATACTTTTGAAAATATTTTTGAGAATCTCATCTATGATATGTCCAGCAAGGGGAGTTGTTATTCTGAGACTTATGAAAGTTATAAGGAAGAGTAGTCAGAATTTTCATATGATCAGTCAGAATTGTATCTAAGAATCGGTAATAAGGATTTGAAAAAGCAGTGTGGTGAGGAATCAGATGGGATACAACTAGTTGAAGTCTTTTCTCAGCCATCGTCTTCACATATAGATGTTCCTTATGTTTTGGAGCACCTTGGAGCTTATACAACGAGTTATTATTTGATAAGCCTTGATAATCAGCATGATGGAGTAGTTGACCTGCCGCATTATCCCGATTTGTATATCAGCGCTATCCAGTCATAAATAGAAGCGGCCTGCACAAGCATCTACTAGTTTGAGAAGAAGTTTGATGACATTATTCATGCCTATGATTCCCCATCCAGCCCGCCCTTTTTGGATCATCACGCAGGTTTGCATTTTCTGGAAATTGTGTCCTTACTTTGGCTGGTAACCAAAGACAAGGCAAAACCTTTTTATATTAATAAAATGCTTAGGTGGCTACACTGGATTTATGATTACACATAACCTTTTTTGTATCATGCTTAGAGTAGGAAAATAGGCTCCTTAAAGTGAGCGTTTACCTTAGTATTTTTTTTTTTTTTTAAGAAATAAATAAAATTTTCAAATAAGTCTTGACATTTCTTTGAATAAAGCAACTTTTGGATCCTTTGCCATTTTTCATAAAACTTGTGCTACTAAGGTTTTTCTTGTCAAGTTGAGATGTTCTTACAAGATATGGAAACCAGAGATTCTGGTGTTCTTGTATGCTCTCCTTGCATAAGAGATTAGATCGAGCACACGTCCCACAGTTGGAGCCAAATGTTATCCACTAATTTTGCTCTTAGTTGGGTTACCTGAGGAGCCGCCGGTTGACAGACTTGTTCAAAGTCCGATTCTAGTGTATCCGTTGATTTGTCCTCATGTCTAGCCAATATTGGCTAGCCAGCTTTTTGATTTGAATAATTTTGACCATGGCCCTGCGGGGTTTGTAATAAAATTTGCTAGTAGGGTGTTTTTTGAGTGGTTCGGTCTCCTGAGACATAGAATCTCAAATAAGGTATTCCAGGGAGTTTTTTGCCCCTAACAATTATCCTTTGCCTTCAGCCGAGTATAATTGACGAGGTTTTCTCCCGCTTCCTCCAAAGCTGGAATGCCCGATGTTGAATTCTGGGCCTTGGGGGGTTATTAGAGCCCATCTAAGTGTTATAAACCTACTAGGCATTATTTAAGTAGAGCATGGTCATGTCCTAAGTCATCTGGACATATAAAAAAAATTCGAAAAAATCTTTTTCGAACGGGGAAAAAATTAATTTTTTTAATTTTTTAATTATTTAATTATTTTCCTTAAGTTTTTTAATTAATTTTTCCATAAATTAAATGAAAAAATCTCGTTTGTGATAAGTCGGTCATCCGGACCCCGAATTCAGTGATTGAAGGCTCTAACCTTAAGCCAAAAATCATTCTTGATCGGCCAGCCAGTCAGATCCAACTTTTAGATCATCAATCGGACACATAACGCTCATTTTCTCAAAAAAGTCATTTTCGAGGAAAAAAATGATTATTTCAAAAAAATTAAAACTCTCCAAATTAATCCAAATTTAGAGAAATAAAAGGCTAAATGACATCTCAATGGGAATTTATGATGATTGGAGTTATCATAACTCAACTTCAGTCAGGATTCAGTGAGCAATAAAGTTATAATCAGTTAACGGATTTGTCATCTCCAGCTAAACTCCCGAATTGGATGAGATGGAGAGCACTCATTGGTTTGATGATTTGATCGAGCTAAAGACTGAAGATAACACTAGCAATGGCTCCTCTAGACCCAGCAAGTCCGGTTAGGTCTGGTTTTCTAGTTTTCGGCTTTTAGCACTCTCTCATTGTATAAATAGAGGCTCCTTCAGCTCTATTAGGATGGACTTTTGTAACAGAGTTACTCTGAGAAAATTGTATCAAGCATTTGCTTTAATTTGTTAATAAAGATCAAACTTTGGAGGTCCATGAACTCTTGGATGTGGTAGTTCTTTACAATTGGTTGAGGTGATATTGTCTCTAACCCCTATTTCCTTAATGCTTATGTGAGATTAAATTGTTTATTTGTTAGCTCAAGAGGGCCATTGTTGGCACAGTAGAACAATCATTTGTAGTTCAACTTGATTGTTTATGCGAAGTAGATTAGTAATTTTGATGGACATGAGTAATGTTGATCATAATTCAATTTTCTTCGCATACTAGCATATATTTCGATCTCACGTTTTTGTGTTAGGTTGTAGTGTGTTTTCAAGCTTCACAGGTTGAAGAAGGGTGTGAGCTCAGCTGCTTCTATCCCAAGCTTCAAGCAACCCTTTTGATTTAACACTTTCGTTGCAGGACCTACAAAGATCTTCTTCTTCAAAATACAAAAAGAAAGTTGGGAGTCTAACTCTCTCTCCTGGGTTCCATCCATAAATTTAAATACTTTCTTGGTTACCGAACTTCCTTCCTCTAGTTCTCCATTTGCTCCTTGACTTGTTTTGTTTCCTTTCTTGCTAGCCCCTTTCCTCCTTGACTTGTTTGTCTTTTCTCACTTTTTCTTCATCGCTGCCCCATTCTTACTCTCTTTTACCATCCCTTTTCTTCCTTTTGGACAGCCCTAGTGTGCCCTAGTTTTCCTTCCTTTTTGCCTCTTTCTTGTCCTAGTTTTGGGCCTTCTTCAACCTTGTTATTGGCTTTTTCTTCAACTTTTTGTTCACTGCCCTGTTTTGTATTTTTTATGACAGCCATTTGTTTTCTCTTCCGCTGCCTCGTTTTCTTAAATTTTTGTCCTCCTTCAACTTCATAGTTGGCTGCCCTATCCCTCCCTTTCTTTGGTTTTGACCTTCTCTTTGTTTTCTTGCCTTCTTTTCCTCGTCTTCTTTTATTTCAACCCTCTTTTTCTTTGCTCTTTTGGCTCTCATTCAAACTTCTTCTCTTTTCCCTTTTCACAGGTTTCAAAAAAATATTCAAGTAAAAGTAAAAGCACTCTCCTTTTTACACAAATCCTAATATTAGTAGAGTTGTTTCCTTTCATTTGAAAAGTCCTTTCAAGGATTAAAATCCTTAAGACACATTGTATAAATTTTAATAAAGATCTTGTGTTTGAGTGGGGTTTTTAAGTCCTCACTCTCATCCTCCCCCATTTGGGGAGTCTTGTGTTGTGTTTACTTGTGTATGCTTAGGTTAGATTTGCTCGTCTTCATCATTATTTGCATCTTATTCTTAGAATAATTGTTAATCCATCACATCTAATTCATTAATTAAGTTGATTTCTCTATTTTTAATTGTTTATCTTTTTAAGTAAATCAACTGCTTAAATCCCTCGAATCACACCATAAGGTGGATCAAGAGTGCTCTCTGTCGGAGAGTTTAATAACTCATCTTTTCTTCTTGTTCACATTTGTTTAATCAATTAACTCTTTAGTAAGACTCTTGAACTTGCAGAAACACAAGTCAAGAGCACTCTCTATCGGGGAGCATCTTAGTACTTGCATCATCCTTGCATTAGTCTCATATAGATTAGATAAGACTCTTGAACCTTCGTCATAAGACAAGGTCAAGAGCGCTCTCTGTTAGAGAGTCTAATTAATTAACGTAATAAAACTTTCAACACACACACCCCTTTAATTAATTAACTCCCTTCCCTCCTTGCCAGGGTATGCTCTGACCGATCCCAGATCGGGATACCTAGAAACGGCACTGGATCTTTAAACCTTACAAGAGTAATTTAATAATACTTAAATACCCGTAACCAACGCACCGACGTTGTAGGGATTCTTCCAAAAGTACTTCCTAGTAGAGGGGCCGGAACTTTCCGCTGTCGTAGATTCTCGGTCAGCTGGTCAATTTTGGCGATACCAGCCTGGGATACTGGGCAGGTCCGACATGTCTTCAACGGAGGGAACTTAGAAGAGTCTCCCGGCTTTGATGAAACTTTGTTGACAACCTAAGCAAGACCACTATTAAAAAACTCTTAAAATCTACCAAGAGCACTTGCAAAACCTAATACTCTCTAGCTTAATTCCTAGACTTTATTTCACGCATTTGTTTGACTCCATAAGGCACTGGTCCTTTGTTATATTTGATTAATTTTCTATCTTGATCAACTGTCTATGGTCCATTTCAATTGATTATATGTGAATGCTTAAGTTATAAGTCTGGAATCTTTGCTTATCTGTGTGATCTCTTGTTAGCAACGTGGATTGCTTTGATTAATCATCATCCCCTTAATATTAATCATTTTAAAACACAATAACTCCTTTTAAACCAAATATTGAGATTAACCCCATTTGTTGTTTATAAAATGAGAAAATATGGAATTGGTCTTTATAGAGCTTTTCATTCACCCAATCAAAGAAATTAGCAAAGTTGAAAGCATTATGCACCAAGGATAAAAGGAGATAAAATGTTTTACCATTTACCATTTGGCACTTTCGAGACTCTATACTACATGATACCATAGAGAAGGATTTCAAAAGCTGAGATGGGAGGGTGGATTGAAAATTTTCTCCTAGACTTGGAATAATTGATCTCAGAACTTGATGATAGGAAAAAGCTTTTAAAGTGATTCCTGGAGTGATTTCAATATTCGCAACAAGGTTAGTATCCACAAATTGAACCAACATATTTCGATTAAGGATTGGATGAAGAATTCTATTGATACTATCAGGACAAGGATCCTCATTGCAATCACTTACAATCGCATCATCATGGGATTGTTCTTCTTTAAGCTCTAGATAAGGAAAAACATCAATAAGTTCGGTTTCAGTTTCCCTATCCCTCTTACATGCATGCTCTTCAATCACACTATGACCAGAAGATTGTTCTTCAACAGAAGTTTGATTAATTTCAACCTTTTCTTCTTATCCAGTAATATGATCAAGGTCTGAATCCAGATTCTGATAGGTTGGATCCTAACTCAAATTATCATCAATTAGGCAATGACTATGGAGTTGCTCTTTTAAAGGCTATTTAATGACCTCATCAATGGAAGGCTCAACTATGGATGCTTCTTGATGGTGATTAGGTTCCCTTCCACGAATCAAATCCAGGATTTGCTCTGTGACTGCTTCAGGTAATAATAACAGAGTATCTCGTATGATTTGATTGATATCCCTCTTAGTTTCATCATGAGGTTTTGAAACATTATTCTCGAAGTAATCTGTAACATTCTTATGGATTGCAGGCACGCTCATAATTTGGAACATATCAGGAGAGGAATGGTCCAATTGAGAAAGCACTTCGTCAATATATTGATTATCAACGGCATAATCATTGCTAGACTAACACTCTAAAATTTTATCAATGTTCCTACTCCAACTATCAATTAACAAATCTGTGAACATGTCATACCCAGTGACGGATCCTGGTGCTAACTGATCAAACCATAGTTGAACATCCCCTTGCAAGGATTCTCCTAAGGCTCGCATATAAACATCTTCATTGTCTGCACCTCTAGATTCCATGTAATCCCAGAGGATGTCCAAATGACTTTCAATAGATATATCTTTATTTCCATTGAACCAGGGCATCCTCCTAATGTAATCATTTGGCATAGAATGAGTTGCTCCCGGTATTTCAGAAAAGTCAAAAGGAGACCGTTTGTCCTATTTTTTAACAACTCTGGTTACTTGGCTATAAGGCTTTGACTGGGACTGACTTCTAGGTTAATGTCGACTTACAAGTCCACTCGGGATGGTCGGGAAATCTTTATTGCATGGGCGACGAAGTTGGTGAGTATCATAAAGATTGTGATAAACAGATTCATACCCATAATCATGCTCGAGATCATCCTCATACCCGTAGTCTGACCTCCATCTATTCCTTTCATCTACTTGTCTTGTATTTTCAATCATGTTTTTGGTTACTTCTTTCATGTGCCTCAGAAATACATCCGAATTCATTATGATTTATGGTATGCTCTAAGAACTTAAGATTAATATGTTGGGTACTGTCCTCAGTGGAGTCGCGGGGTGGAGTCGCCAGGTGAAGCACACAAGTAATTCACCGAAAAAGATATGTCGTAGAGAAAGGTGAGGTATGTTGAACCAAGGTAGGCCTCTACCTCCCCGGCAACAACACCAAGATGTTATCACCCGCCTTGTAATTGCTTGTGTGAGGTGGATCCAGGATGGATGGTAGACGGGCAAGCAACTAAGGGGTGGAACCACGACTGCCTAGACTCCCAAATGGATGGTTGTCATGCCAATCAAGACAGCCTTCACTTTATGTTATCTTAGTCCAAGACAACAATGGGGGAGACCCAGATCTGCTCCCGATAGGACAGATCAAACCTAGACACCAAAACAGATCAGATGGGGTTTCAAGATACATAAGGTGCAAGGTGAATGGAAACCCTAGCTCTAGGGTTGAGGTACTAGCAACTGATGGATATGACCACTGTCTTGGGAAACGTAACTATTACAGGGTAAGCAAAAACAGAGTTGGGACTTGTCTAGTACCAAGGAGACAGACTTAATGAAAGATAGTTGACTTGAGTTATCAATGAGTGTTGGCAAAGGGAATGGGAGGAGAGCTTAAGGATAGGGTTAGCGCTAGCTAGGAAATCAGTGCCTTGTGTGTATTGGGCAATGGAGTCGACAACAACCCAACGTTTCAGTGAACCCACCTCGGATACACCTTGATCTATGAACCCAGAAAGGATTTGGTCCAAAAAAGTTAGGGTACAGGAAAACCAGCACAAGGGAAGGCTAGCGCTAGGGCTTGGAGAGACAGATCTGCAGTTCTAGGGTCACCTGGAGGCTAATAACTCAGCGTTGAAGGAGAAATGAGGTCAGGGTGACCTGATCTACAAGCCCAAATCAGAAAATCAGAAGAAAAATCATATCTAGACAAAGTCAAAATTTGATGAGGGGGCTAGGGGGGTTGAAAACCAATTTTTCAAATCTAGGGAAAACCGGAAAGAACTACCTCGGCGTTGGGGGTGTTTTGGAGTGCTAAAGCCTTGATCTATCAGCCTATCGTCTCAGATTTCAGAAAAAGAAACTTCAGGAAAAATCAAATTCTCAGTGAGGGCGCTAGGGCTGTTTCAGTCAATTTTTTAGATCCAGGTCAAACTGTCAAGAATTTGGATAGGGTTGGGGTTGATTTGGACTGTGTGGGACCCGATCTATCCGTCTGTGAAGTCAGAATTCAAAAAAAATCAAAACCCTAGCAGGTCAAATTTTCAGAGGGGGGTTATGTAGTTTTCTGGCAAAAATTCAGATCTAGGTCAAACCATCAGGAGTTTCACCAGCGTTGCAGCAGATTTAGTGAAGGGGAGGCCCAATCTATGAAACCCAGAAGTGGTTTGGCCAAAGATCAGACGATTCCCAGATTTATTGATTTTTAGGGTTTTTAGTACTTTAGGAGTTTTTTCAAAAAAAATTGAAGTAAAACAAGGTACAATGGAATAAGATCTGAAAAGAAGAGACTTACCTGTTGGATATTACCTGGAAAAGCTTGTAGAAGTCTTTAACAGTGATGATGTTAGCTATCCCAATCAATTCTGAAAAATCCAAGTGATTTCTATGGCGTATGCAAGCTCCAAGCCACCAATGCGCCCCCTACCCTGCATGAGTAAACATCAACAATATCAGATTTTCTAATACAAAGATAAAGAAACCAGTGAAGCATGACTCGTTGAAGACTCGCGGGTACTCGCGAGTCTGCCCAAGTCAGCATCCAGGACGAGTAACCGGGTAAAACTCGTTGGAGAACTCATCCAACTCTACTCACTCATCAAACTCTTCCAGATTAGCTGAGACTTGCAATTTACTCGCTGGGACTCGGCATGACCCGCAAAAAATGAAGGAAATAAGACCCCGCGGCTACGGCTAACTCCTCGCTGGTTTCAAGAAGGAATTTTCCTTGCTTAGATCGTCATTGATAACGAGTAAAAAACCCAACGTTCCCGCGTGGAGGTACATGACAAGCATGCGCATTTCCCTCCCGACTGGACAATGGCCAGGAATTACTTTCCTCTACGGCCTTAATTTTCCCTTCGACAATGGTATATTTGACCTTACACAATGGTAAAATCGCAAATATAACTATGTTTAATGTTTATAAAGTATAAATGTTTTTTTTAATGGTAAAAAGTATAAAGGTTTAATGGTAAAAAGTATAAAGGTTACAAATTTTATAATTTTCAAAAGTTAAAAAGTTAATTATCTATGTTGCACAAGTTTCTGGAACGCGGGTACGTCGGGTACACGGACACGAGTATCCGATACGGCTAGAAGCTTCGCCCAAATTTGCAGGAAACATAGGGTTGGGAGCGGCAATAATATATATTAATTTTTTTTAAATATATTAAAAAAATAAAGTTAAAAAATACATAATTGATTAATTTCATAGCTTAAACTATTTTATCCTCTTAATCCTCTAGTAGTGTCATGAAATTCATTTTTTTAAAATTTGCTCACTCCTTTAGGTCCATATTATACAAATCTCATTGTAATCTCACATTGCTCCTAAGAGTTCTTAGTATTTGGGTGCCTCTGCATTTTTTTTATGGTAACTACTACTTACTTCTAATTTGAATGAACTTGATTGTTTTAAGTTCAACTAACAAACTTTCAAATCTTTTGGTATCTTGAATTTGATATGGTTTATGATCCTAAATTGCTATATCAGTCAGTATGAATAACATAAGCTAGCTATAATCATTTGAGATATGAATTAAAGTAGTTCAATATCTTAGTATTGTAAAAAATTCATGTATATCCACTTAAGTACACTTGCAACGTATATTGAGTGTGAATGGGCCCTCTTTATTTATATAACCTTGAAAATAAAAAAAATGGCATTATTGATAGATTCAATTGAAATTTTTGTTATTGGTGATTTCTTGACACAGTAAACTTGAATCATTCAATTGATTTTCAACACTTTTCTTATGATTTTGACCTCCGCATGGTTAGGAGCTTGTAGAAGCTCCCAATAAAAAGGGAGCGGCAAAAGCAGGTTCTCAAAAAGTTCCCGAAAAGCTCCCAAGTTCCCAAGGAAGCTCCCATCAAAAAGGGGACGTTTCGTACCAACTCCCAAGCTCCCAAGAGCGGGGAAACGTCGGGTACGGGTTACCAAAATCCTGGGAGCGGTACCCATGTAACTATGTTAATTATCTATTTATATTATAATTTTCAAATTTTATTATATATATATTTTTATTAATAAAGATAATATTATTTTTAAAATATAAAAATTATAAATATTAAACTTATAAAGATAATATCATTTTTTAAATATAAAATTATAAATATTAAACTTATAATGTATTAATAATGTAAATATATATTATAAATTTTATTTTATTTTTTTCGAATTTTAAAATATATACATGTATGTGTTATTTTTGGATATTATATGTACCATGTAGTAATATTTATTATGTATGTATTAAGTTAATATCATTTTTAAATTAAAAGTTATAAATATTAAACTTATAATGTATTAATAATGTAAATATATATTATAAATTTTATTTTATTTTTTTCAAATTTTAAAATATATACATGTATATGTAATTTTTGGATATTCTAGGTAGTAATATTTATTATATATATATATTATATTGATATTATATTGGGTAAGTGAATATATTTCAAAGATATGGATTGGAAATGATATTAACCTCTTTTTTCTCCAAAAGTTACCATATCTCTTAAGTTATTATCTATTTGTCAAGTCTCTCCCGAGTCTTGCCGAGTTGGTCCCGAGTCTTTCCCGAGTCGACGAGTCATATGCCAGCCGAGTCTTTGCCGAGTCCGAGTCGTGCAACATTGAAAGAAACCAAATGCTACAAGAAAGTAAAACGAAGTAATCATATGATGATCTTAGCTATCCCGATCAATTCTGGAAAATCCAAGTGATTTCTATGGCGTATGCAAGCTCCAAGCCACCAATGTGCCCCCTACCCTGCATGAATAAACATCAACAATATCATATTTGCTAATACAAGATAAAGAAACCAAATGCTACAAGAAAGTAAAACGAAGTAATCATAGATCACAATGAAACTAATGAAAACCCCCTGATCTAAGACGAAGTAAACCGAGCGAGTTGAGGTCCCCCTACAAAAATGCTCCAGCCAAAACGCCCTCCTGTAGACAAAACAATGATAGCAAAAAAAATATAGATCTCACAAGAATTTCCACAATGCTAGGAAGATGAAGATTTTCCAATCACCATTTGAGAACATAAAATGCAAAGCAGATCCAGAAAATTTCCACGAAAAAGTCTTTCTATTATTCAGATCCAAGAGGCAAAGACCTCTTACAAATGAGAAGCTCTCTTCTTTAAATAGAAATGAGAGAACCTCAATCATAACCGAATCCTAACCACTTTCAAAACGAGTGGCTAAGATTAAAAGATGAAATGTTCTAATCAATGGTTGAGATGAGCTCAACATACAATACATGGATTAATATAACCATAAATTACCAAAGTGGACTAAATCACCCATAAAAAGGGTAACCCACTCAACAAGAAATAAATGAAGCACATGATGGGTCCAAGGAGTGTTTGAGTAACTCCCTTTGGGTGTCCCCATGGTACAATAACTTAATATAATAATTTAATTCTTTGACTTTGTGCCTCCTTGAGGAAATCATGAGCCTCCCAAAAGCTCCAGAAAATAATATAAAAATGCACAAAAATAGGTGTGGGCCCAATCAGGAGCTACAACTGTTGGAGAAGGTGTGGAGGACATCACTCTCATCATTGTGACTCATCCCACGTCGTTTCCTTGCCTCAGTAGTCCAAATCGATTTCTTCAATAACCATTTAATCATTTTTTAATCTACCTCGAGAAACGTGATCCTGCCAAAACAGCCTCCTAGGGTGCCTGCGTTGTCAAACTGAACCCACCAGGCTCTCTAGGATTGGGGTACTATGGTACAAACAAGTGGCTGCACCCCCCTATTCCCATACAACGCCCTAGGAGATCCAACTGAAACATCTCCCTGCTCAAATATATCAACCTGTAAAGAAAAACTGCATCAGAAAGGCAAAATGAGATTGATCACATCTGTAAGTGCCCGGAACTGAGAATAAACTGTCTCATTAGACTCAGAGAGTCCAAATCCATCTAAAGTGTATACTCATACCCCTCATAGGTCTTTATCTGACCATCAATCACATCCAATAAACAATATAACCCTCTGTAAATGATCAGACACCAATAATAACTCAGACTATCATCCATCTGCTAGTGTTAAAAGGCTAAGACATGCTCTACAACTCATTCAGGCAACAATCACAATAAGCAGCATTCATTTCACTGGCGGTACATCAACCAATACATATATAAGGCTTTACTTATTATTACTCAGACTTAGACTTTCAGGACTATACTCACTTCATAGCTGTAGTCATTTTGCTAGTGAAGGGTGAAAGATGAAATTGACAAGGCTAAGGCAAAGGATAACTTCCTACTTAACATCATGACATTTTGGATAACGAAAAGGAATACTCACTATAACCAATGTCGGACAAACAACAACACAACGAATGGCAGTGCCTCACAAATGGGTGAGTTGTTAAAAGAGTGCTTATTCAACTTAGGCATCATGTCTACATCAAGCTAGATCCAAGTTCATTAGGACCATCAATTTATTCCATGGCCTTTTTTGGCCTATATGACCCTTTGGGACTTCACCAATGCTTAAAAGCACAGCTGATAGCAGATTTCATCCGGGACATATTTATTTTATAAGGTCAGCAATATTTGGATATAGGATATTTTTAGCCATTGCTTTTTTGGACCTTTTCTTATACTCTTCAAGGAGTATTTTAGCATTTCATTGCTCTTGCCCTCTTTACATATGTTAAAAAACACAGTTTTATAATTTTCATTTTTCATGGGCGCATATTCAATATTTTCAATACAGGTAGTACATGAGCTTTCAGTTTTAGCCAACAACATCTCAAGTGACTAGGGAGAGTTCTGCATAGTGCCAAACATTGGGACAACCGACCAAAATGATTTAGGCATACAATCCAACTTACCAAAGGCAAGTTCTGTCACCAACTCAGAGCCGAGACACAATATAAACAAGGAGGCTTGTCCAACAAAGGTTCTAGCAGGGAAAAAGGTCCTCCATGCCATAAGTCAAGAAGTCATTCGGGTTGAAAACTAAACTGGAAGGTAATGGATGGGTGAAGATAATGAATGATGGAGCCAACACTAGCAAGCCAAAATAATGGTGGGAATGACTACCTCTATTCTCCCTAAGGAGGGTAAAACCAACGAGTATAGATCAGGAACTTCCAAGTCTAAGTAAGGACATCAATACATAATACAAGATACAACCAAGTCCATATAATTATGACTGCCAGATCATGATACCACAAGTTAATACATGTCACAAAAATCAGTATAAGAGCAATAATAGCCATAACACAATATAAAAAGCTGAGTCATAATCGTGCAATATAATCCATCTGAAACACCATCTATCCAATGAGAAAGTACTGATATAACACTGGGCATCCATGACTGCTCTGTAATGACATAAATGGCTACATTGGTCCTCAAATTTGAGTATCCTGAGACTCAGTCCTGACATGGGAGAGTACAATAGTCCACTAACATAATAATGATCGATCAAAACTGCTCATCTCATCATCTCATATGTAAGAGATCTCGCTAAAAAATGTACCATGTCTAAAAAATAGAATATGGTAGCCTGGCTACTATAGATGTGATAACATCTAGTTCAACCTAGACGTGTTCACCCGATAGCTTCAAAACATGTGATGAGATATCTGAAAGGGACTATAGATTTTGGTCTATACTATGATGGAAACCATGAGTACAGATTGTATGGCTATACGAATACAGATTGGGCTGGAAGAGTATCAGACAGGAAAAGCACATCAGGTGGATGTTATAGTCTAGGATCTGCTATGATTTCATGATTTAGCAGGAAACAGTCCAGTGTTTCTCTTAGCAAGATTGAAGCAGAATATATAGCAGCTTGCTTTGCAAGTTGTGAAGCCATATGGCTTCGAAAGATGATGTCAGGTTTATTCAACCTTGAGTTGGATACTACCGTGATTCTATGTGATAACCAAAGTTGTATAAAGATGATAGAGAACCCAATGTTCCACGATAGGTCGAAGCACATAGAAATCCGGTATTTCTACATTCGAGATATGATGCAGAAGGGTGCCATAAAGCTCCAGTATGTGAGTATTGATGAACAAGTTGTTGATGTGTTGACGAAGCCTCTGTCCCGGGTAAGGTTTGAATACTTTCGAGACAAACTTGGTGTTGTTCGGAAAGACCTTCCTCGGAAGGGGGAGCAGTGATGTTGCAGTGGGAGTGTATCATCCCTGGACATCTATCCTAAAGTGATCCATAGACTTATGTCTCTGAGAAAGAAGAAGGATTGTATCATCCCTAAACATTCGTTCTAAAGTGATCCGGTGACTTCGATCCTCGAGAATGTAGTAGGATTGTATCATCCTTGAACTTTTGTTCAGAATGGATTCAATGACTTCAGTTCTCGAGAACGTGGTAGGATTGTATCATCCTTGAACTTTTGTTCAGAATGGATCTGATGACTTCGATACTCGAGAATGTGGTAGGATCGTATCATCCTTGAACTTTTGTTCAGAATGGATCCGGTGACTTTGGTACTCGAGAACGTGGTAGGATTGTATCATCCCTGAAATTTTGTTCAGAATGGATCCGGTGACTTCGGTACTCAAGAACGTGGTAGGATTGTATCACCCTTGAACTTTTGTTCAAAATGGATCCGGTGACTTCGATACCCGAGAATGTGGTAGGATTGTATCATCCTTGAACTTTTGTTTAGAATGGATCCGGTGACTTCGATACTCAAGAACGTGGTAGGATTGCATCATCCTTGGACTTAGTCCTAAAGTGTTAGGGAGTGATTATCCCGTAATTGTATCCGGTGACTTCGATTGTCGAGAATGTGGTAGGATTGTATCATCCCTGGACTTAAGTCCAAAAGTGATCCAAAGACTTTCGTCTTCGTATTGTGAATTGCAGGTTATTGATGATGATGATGATGTTGTTGATCGAAAGATCAGAGTGTGATGATGATGTTGCTCAGATTGTTGTTGATGATGTTGTTGTTGATCAGAAGATTAGAGTCTGATGATGATGTTGCTCAAAGTGTTGTTGATGATGATGTTGTTGATCGAAAGGTCAAAGTACTATGTACGATGATGTTGCTGAAGACCAAAATGCTGACGATGATGTTGTCAAAGAAATGCTGCTGTTGAAATTAAAGATGAAGACTATGTGTCAAAGATGTTGAAAAAGCTTCTAATGATCTATAGATGTGTCACCCCGATGATGTTGATGATGTCCTCTCTCTCCTACCATTGTTGTTGTTGTTGTTGTTGTTGTTGTAGAATACCCTACCGTTGTTGTTGTTGTTGTTGTTGTAGAATACCTTCTCGTTAAGGGGGTGTGTTCAATTATTGTAACTTCGAAGAATATTCTATATATATATTTTATTGATCCCCGATGTTTCTATCGGGAGTGTTACCTACTAAGTCATACTTAGTCGGTATTATCAAGTGAGTCGGCTGATGAGAACATACACTTGTTCACCTTTCAGAATTCAGAAGTCATTCAACCTTCGTCTGGGAAATTTTTGTTATTTTTTTGTAAACACATGTTCATTCCCCCTTGGCGAAATTGTAAAAAATGTCCTAGCATTTAATTTTTTATAAAAGGCTCGACTTCCTGCACTTGGGCATCAAGCCAACTAGCCCAGAGTGTTTTTTCCCTCGGTTATTATTGTTGTTGAACAAACGACTAATAATTTCTACCTTTTTCACTCACACCTCCAAAGTTGGGGTAGTTATCTTGGTGTTTCGGCCTTAGGAGGTTATTAAAGCCTTCGTGTCAGTGTTTTTCAGCGTCCTAGGCATTTATTTTGAATTGTATGGACATGTGCTAGGTCCTCCTAGAGTTTCATCGATTTCCAATAAAATAAAAAATTTCCGCAAAATTAGGCCACTTTTTAATGGTTTAATTAGAAAAATTCAAAATGTAATAAAAGTCAGATACAGATTCCATTTCTGATGTGGGCACACTCGTTTTCACACCCAGAATGTCCACTTCACCCCAGGGGCCACTTTCCACATCAGTCGGGCAGTCGAAACACCCCGTGAGGCATTATTCAGCTAAAAATATGTCAAAATGGCATTTTAATGCTAAGTTAAGACATTTTGGCATAAAGGACAAAGTTGAGAAAAGTCAAAATTCATTAAAAAATTAGTTTGATTGACATGGCATGATGTCACCATTCTACATGCGACCATTTTCAAAAGTCATGAAGTAAACTTTGGGTTATAATTTAAGGGTGGTGAAAGATATGAAGTGCAAGGTGATGTCACTACTCTTAAAAGGAAATCCCATGCATAGTATGGAGGAGCTCACGCTAGCATAATTTGGAAATCATGTGCTAGCACTAAGATGTGGACCCCCTCTATCCACATGGAAATAGAACCTTGGTTTATAAGTGATGCACCATAAATTATTTATTGTTTTATGAAAGGTAGCAAAGGAATTTTTAAGGGTGACATCAAAGCTAAAGGAGAATCGCTAGCATGGATGCACTAGTTGAGAAGTGGACACACTCCATTTCTTATTGTTTGTTGACTTTGGGATATAATCTAAGGTAGATATATCATTTTTCGATTTGGAATTATTGTGACGTCAACCATATTAAAGAAAGGATCAGTACAATTGCATAAGGATTGAAGGATGCCGATTTGGTGATTTGGCATTAGATTGGGTGTGTTGGCAGCCTGTTTGTGAGTTAACTGAGAAAGGTGTCAATCACCTCTGCAGTCCAACTCAGTTAATCTCAGTATGACTTTGAGTGTATCTTCAATGTTGGTAGCCCCCTAGGGGCTTGGCTCTGGCTATAAATAAAGCAGCCTTTCTCTCTTCCAAGCTAGCTCGAGTTGAATAGAGAATTGGTCTTGGCTGTTGTAATACTGTAATTATTTTCGTTGCTTAGAATAAAAGAAAGCTTTGCAGGCAAGATGGTGGCATGTTATTATGTGTGGATGAAAATTGTCATGTTTCACTGAGGTAACCTGTATCTGTGTTCATAACTTGCTTATTTTGATATTGTGGATCCAGTGCTAAAAAACTGTTAATAAGTTTATTATGATATTGGTAGGAAAGGAATTTGTTAATAAGTTTATTGGCTATCTCCTTTTTTTTTATGCATGTCTAGAGATCTAGATTTAACATGCTTTATAAGATTATATACATGCTATTCTAATATCTCTATTTATGTATTAATCGGATCTCGCAAGCATCTTGGAAAGTCGTTGGATTAGTTGTAGGTTCCTAGCTTGGAGAGGGCGTTGATCTAGTTGGCTTCTTCAAATTCTCCAAAATTTCTCAAAGGCATAGTCCCTCGACATTCCACCGAAAAGCTCCATGGTTGTTCATTCGGGCACCAAGCCACCTCTTCACTCTTTTTCCTTTTTTATCAACACTTCCTTTGTTACTTGGTTTTTATATTTTAGATCTACTGTTTCAAAGTTGATGTCTTTCTAGATCTGAACATATAGGAGTTGCATGCATAGATTTAGTTTCATTTAAGAAAAAGATTCAAGCCCTTTCTCTTTAAAAACTAGATCTAGCAATAAAAGTCTTTCATTTTTTATAAGCAGTTTTAAGCCAAATCAAAATCTTGTTTAAAGTGAATAGTCTTTCTTTATTAAAAGTTAAATCCAACATCTAAAGTGCACATTGCATTGGCTGCCCAATAGGCAAGCCAAGATCCCAAGGAAAGCTTGCTTTCATTGGTTAAATTTCTTACTTTTTTTTAACTTTTGACTTAGAATTTTTTTTCGGTATTTTTTTGTGTTGTCCAAAGTGTTTTTGGGCACTTTTTATTAAACTTTGATTGCTGGTTTTTAGCAGGTCTGTTCGAAAAGAAGAGGATACGCTACCCAAAAACCAATTTGTGGGCCATTTGGAGCTTTCGGGAGGCTTCCCCCTTAGCGGGGCTTCTTTTCCTTATATTTTGTAAGACTTTGGATCCTAGATAACAAGGACCAAAGGGAATTTTTGCTAAAACATTGTAATCAAGTAATAAAAAGCAAGTTTGAGTAGGCTCTTTCGAGCCAACTCCCCATCCCCCCCGAGGAAATTCTATGTTTTTTGTGTTATTTTAGTTTTTTCTAATAGTTTAGTTGTTTTTAGTAGCATTGTATACTTTGAATCATAAGTATTTAAATATCTTTTACAAATTCAAAGTAATCATACTGCTTATCCCATGACTTCCCGATTGACCTGAAAGGGAAAAGAGATGCGTGGTAGGACTAATTAGACAATCCGTGAGTTGTGTTTTTTGTATTTTTCTATTATCTAAAATCAACCCCTCCTCGCTTTCCCGATTGAGGTCCATTTGGACCGAAAGAAATTCCTGGAGGTTTTATTTTTATTTTTAACAAGAACACAAATTTAAAATCCTTAAGTAATTACCAAGACTCCTTCCCCGTATGCTCTACACCGCTGCAGCTTGTCTGATCAGTTGGCTGTAATCAGAAAGGGATACGAGTTTCTAGACTTAATAGGAAAATCCACACAAGTGATTTTATCGAGAACTCGAGAGGTTTCAAAGGGTAACTACTACAAAATCAGGAAGCTACTCCAAGCCGGTTCATCCTCTCCCCGTTGGACACTTGGTGTTACCGCTTTAGCACTCAGTTCGAAGGGACTTGACTTGTTGGGCCAAACCCACAATTAACCCATGCCCTTAATTACTCATTAATAATTTTAAAACTAACCAACGTGACAACTGCAATACTTACACGACACAACAGCACTCCACTTTTACAAGCACTCCATATTCATCGCCACCAGTCTGTTTTACTTTCAATGCTTAAATCAATTATTGCAAAATGTCATGAATGATGCTTACTTTGTCATATGATGTTGATGTGATCCCTTTCTTGCAATAGTCCGTTGTGTTATCAATTTCATATTAACTCCTAGATTTACTCTTTTCTTTCGTAGACAAAAACCATAGATTTTCTTTTAATAGGGTCTACCCTCCTTGGCTTCGTTAAGAGTTGGCCTAAGCGAATGAGTTAAGAACAAGGTGACAGCCTTGACTCGAGACTTGCCCCCAAGGATACACCGAGTGGCTTGAAGATTTTTGCCACGTCCCCCCTAGGTGTGTGAGAGGCGGCAACATTTTTTGGCGCTGTTGTCGGGGATAAATCTCTTTATTCCCAAATACGACTTAAGCTTTTGTTTCTAAAAAGAGAAAAAAATTGATAGATCTTGTCTTCAAAATTTTAAATTAAAACTCGATTCATCTAGCGACTCCAGTGTTTAATATCCCTCCAAGGTATTCTACCCAAAGGAACTCCGAAGGAGTATTTGATATCATCCTTGAGCTTGAGAGGGCTTATAGAAGGAGATTAAATAGACAGACTTCTCGTAGAATCCTTGAAGATTTAGGGTCCCAATCCCTC
Source organism: Pseudotsuga menziesii (assembly GCA_001517045.1). Lineage (NCBI taxonomy): Eukaryota > Viridiplantae > Streptophyta > Pinopsida > Pinales > Pinaceae > Pseudotsuga > Pseudotsuga menziesii. Next base: position 118,241 of record LPNX010384261.1, on the reverse strand, counting down.
TCAAATATCCATCATTTATTTGTAGAGAGTCATATTCATCAATCTCAAGAAATGATGGATTTCGTCAAACCCCTTGACTTTTCTCAGATAACAGACGCTCCCCATGTCATTCCAAATGATGCTATCAAGAAGCTCCCCACATTTAAGGGCAACAATGCCATCACCACCAAGTCTCACCGTCAGAAGTTTGAAAAGCTCCTGGTTAGTTATTGCAATGACGTTGCCCATGACCATGACGATGTCAAAATGAAGCTCTTTGCTTTATCCTTAGAAGATGATGTTGGAGAATGGTACCTCGACTTAGCTGATAATTCATACAATACTCTTAGTGAATTCCGAGATGGTTTTAGGAAGAAATGGGGAGAGAAAAAGGAACCAAGACATCAGCTTGTTGCCCTTCATAACATAAAAAAAGATGGAAAATGAAATCGTGGATGAATTTAATACAAAATTCAGGTGCATTGTTTATGATCTTCATAAAGACATCAAGCCAGATGATGCGCCTATCCTCATCTATTATATTGAAGCATTCACTGGAGATTTGAGGTATCAGTTAAGAGATAAAGAACCTGCTGATCTAAAGACTGCCCAGGAATTGGCCGAGAAAATTGAAAAGAACATGCAATCATCGGGTAAGTCCAACATATCAAGGTACACTAGAGGAAACACTTCCTACAACAAAGAATCTAAAGGAAAGGTTGTTGAATCAGAGGATAAGGAAACATCTAAAGATCCTATGAAGGAAATGGCTGAAATGATGAAAACCTTGGTAACTAATCAAAACCAACAAATGGAAAATCATACCGCTCAGCTAAATCATATTCAAAATAGGTTGGTTATGATGGAAAGAAATCATGTTTCTCATGCACCAAGGAACTTTCAGCCAAAGCCTAATCAGATGTATCAAAAGAAAACTCAAGAACCTAGGATTCCAAACCAGTTGAATTCAGTCAACCTAGTAGAGGATGCAATTCCATTTTGCAAGCCTTGTTCTCAGTTTCACCAGGAAATTACTTGTTACATTGCAAACCAAGTAATGGAACATGGACTCCCTGAAATCAGTAGTCAGGATACACCATCAAGCGAACCTGAGTTCGTGAACATGGTAGGCCGAACCTACCCTTTGACAAACCAACATTGGCAACAGGCCGTAGATTATAGTCTAGAAAAGGATTTCATCTCTCAGACTTATGGTGAAATGCCTTCCCAGGAAAATATCTTAGAAATGAGGAATGCTAGATACAAAGGAGCTACCTATCAGAGAAAGGAGAAGTCCACACCAACTAAACAGTACAAACCTAAGGTAACAATTCCTCCTGTTATAAACCCTCTGATTGTTGTAGAATCAAAGCTTGACATGGGACAATGGTTGAATGATGTTAAAATTTCAGCTTATGCTACTGATATCCTTCAAATTCCTGGCCAAAAAGAAAAACTGATGAAAGTTTTAGAAAGTAGTCATAATATTGTCAACGAAACTGCTCCTCCAAGTAATAATGTCGTCATTGAAGATTTTCCTTTTGTCCTCGAAGATATGCCTATAGTCCTTCATAGTGTTGATCCAAAAAGAGAGGACCACCCGCCTTTTTATGCCTCTCATTTAGTTGATGATCTTCTCCTTCATAACTGCATGTTAGATTCAGGTGCTTCATCAAATGTAATTACAAGGAAGGTAATGGAACAGTTAAACCTAAGGATCACACGGCCCTACCACAATGTTTGTGCAATGGATGCAAGAGAAGTTGAAGTGGTAGGGATAATTTTAAACATGCATGTAAAGTTGGCTGAGTATCTTGACATTGATATGGCAATGGATGTTGTTGTAATCGATGTACCAGATAATTGGGGAATGCTTTTGTCCAGAAAGTGGACTGCAACTCTAGGTGGACACATCCAAATGGATTGGACATACACAACCATACCTGCATCAAAAAACACTAGGGTTATACTTCACAGAGAAAAAGAAAGAAAGCGGCATGTAGAGAATCCTAAAAAGCCTAGAAATGAATTTGTGCATTGCACTGACAACTTTGGAAACTATGCCATCTTGTCCAACTTCATGGCCCCTATTAAAGAAAATATCAAAAATGAAAAGATAGATGAAGTTTGGAAAATGTACTTTGACGAAGCTTATTCCAAAGCTGGAAAGTGTGCAGGCATAGTTATCATTTCACCTTCTAATAAAATCTACAAATTTGCTTTTAGATTGAAGTTTGAACAATGTTATCGGAACCGGACCGGTCATCGAATCGGCGAAGCCCAAAATGTGAACCGGACCGGAACCGGCAAAAAACCGGGTAAAAAACCGGCTAACTAAAAAATACATAAAATATTCATATTTTGTAAAAAAACATATATATTCATGTTTTGTAAAAAAACATATAT
>LPNX010384261.1:0-115570 GCA_001517045.1 Pseudotsuga menziesii | reverse complement strand
GTTGCTTTCAGGACTTGAACACTGCCACAGCAGAGGTGTCTTGCATCGTGATATTAAGGGTTCCAATCTGCTTCTTGACCTTGATTAGCAGACAAGGTTTTTTTTTTGTTTTTTTTTGTTTTTAAATTGAAAAACGTGGGTCCCTGGCACGCAGCCATACGGCAGAGTACGAACCAACCGATTCTGTAAGGAACCGGCCGGTTCAGTGCCCGGTTTGGTCCAATTTCCGGTTTTTTAAATTTTTTTAGGTGACCGGACCGGTCAACCCTGTGAACCGGTCAGACCGGCCGGTTTTGCCGGTTCCGGGCTGGTTCCGATAACACTGAGTTTGAAGCATCGAACAATGTGGCTAAGTATGAAGCATTGTTTCTAGGATTAGAAACCGCTAAAGACATGGGCATAAAAGTGTTAAACATAAAAGGTGATTCAGACATAGTCATCCTCCAGCTTAAGAATCAGTATCAGTGTAAAAGTGATAGACTAAGGAAGTATAGGAATGCTATATGGGATACCATGGATTGGTTTGATGCACTCAATCTTCATAAAATCCCTAGAAAATTAATGGTTTAGCAGATAAGTTGGCAGTAGCAGCATCCACCCTCCAACCTTCACTTGAGATGATTAATGGGAATGGCAAAATGGAAATCAATTGCAGGCTGTCAATTCCTGATAATGTAGATCACTAGAAGGTATTTAATGATGATAAACAACTCTTAAGGTTCATCCATAATCTCCAGGAGTTTGAAGGTTGTAAGATCAGTTATCAGCAAGAGGGTAAAGAGTATCAAGAGGATGAGGATAATTTGAGAAATCACATTCCGAGTAGCCTTATAGCTTTTGAAAAATTGTTTGACAGACAGGATCGTCATAAAAATAAAAAAGAATCAATAAAACTTGGGGATTATATGGAAATAAATATAGGTACAGACAAGGACCCTAAGTAAATAAAAATTGGAAAAGATACTTCGGAAAAGGAAAGGAACAGTTTAATCAATCTAATCAAAGAATATAGAGATGTGTTGGCCTTTAGTTATGATGAACTTAAAACTTATCGGAAAGATCTGTTTCAACACACCATTCCCCGCACAGAAGAAGCCAAAGAGGTCAAACCTTTCCAGCAAAAACTTAGGCAAATAAATCCTAAGTTGGCCCCCATTGTTCAGAAGGAACTTCAGAAAATGTTAGCAGCAGGGATCATAGCACCTACAAGACATTCATCATGGTGCTCCAACTTAGTTGTTGTTAGAAAGAAGAATGGGTCAATTAGAATATGTATAGATTTCAGGAATCTCAATACACCATGCCCAAAAGATAATTACCCATTGCCCGACATGGAAACATTACTTCAAAGAGCAACTGGTTCAGGAATGATGACGACTTGCAGTTTGGTGAAAGATAAGTCACTTAAGCCCAAACCTTGCCTAACCCAAAAATCAGAAATTTTTTACTTCAAAAGATGAATAAAAGTAAGGAGAAAATGGTCAAACATGTGGATCTTTAAAAGACACTTGGATCTTGTATAGCATGCAATTACCGGAAATTTGTACTTGACTTCAAGAGAAGAAGATGCAACTGAGCTCAAACTTCTGCTTGGTTGGACGAAATGATCTGCAAAATAACAACTCATAGACTTGCCAAACAAAGGATTAGATCATGTATTGTTCACAATTTGAAATAAAAAAGTAGCATGAAATATGACTGAATAAACAATGCTTCTTTTTCAATCTCTAAAAGTAAATCAATAAACAGACAACTTGAAAACTACAAATACATGTTCTTATGTGCTTGCAAAAGCCTTCTAAAGCATAGATTCATAATCTCAAATAGACAAGAAAGAGAAAAATTAAAACAACATCACCTCATCCATCAAGTGCAATCATCCACAATGTCACACCACATGAGCCTCCAAAGCCTTAATTTTATTCCAATGGTTGCATGAAAGCAACAAGCATTTACAAAGTTTCACCAGAGTTTCTCTACACAAAATATCCACCCTGATAGAGCTGAAAGAGCCTCTATTTATACAATGAATGAAGACCAAAACCCTAATCACCACACCACGCAAGGAGGGTGCAAACCCTAATCATCCAGCCATGCCTGATTAGCCAAACCTAAAGATGAAGAGTTAAGAGTGAGGGGAGGCCTCCACCTAGGCAAGACACCCCCACTCCAACCCTAATATCACTCCAACCACCCTCCAAACGTGGCCTCCACAAGCAAAAGCGTGAGGTTCTAGAGCTGGGGCATGAGGAGAGAGAGCACACGTGAGGGTAAAGAGAGGTAGGCATGAAGGCTTGGAGAGGCTCAGAACTAGGTAAGGAGGAGCCCATACCTAGCAATCCATCAATACGTGTCTCAGTTAAACCTCGATCAAATCACCCGGCAAATGAGCAAGCTCCAACTCACCCAAGCGTGGTCATCACTAAAGAAGGCGAATTGGCCAAGTGGATGAGGACTCAATGCTCACTGAACGCTGACTGAAGCAGCCAATACAATGTGCACTTTGATTGCAAGATTTAACTTTAGATAAATAAAGACTATTCACTTTAAGCAAGCTTTAGATTTACCTTAAAATAGCTTGTAAAAAATGAAAATTTTCTTACTGTTAGATCTAGTTTGAAGAGTATAAAATGAAAAAATGTGAAGCTGAAATAATTACTACTGACTAGTATGGACTATGGAATAACAAAAATACTAGATACTAGATGTCACTTCTAGATGAGAGCGTGATTTTAATCAAATATGGATGATAGAATTTTTATTTGCAATCTTTTTTCAATAGGACCTTTACTTGTATACATTTTATTTCCAAAGAAATACATGGGTTTTAGACAAGACATTAATTTAAAAAATTAATGTGCAGCCAACAAACTATTTCTTTGCTGAAAAGGATAAACCCACAGAGTTTCTTCACTGAAAAGGATAAAACAAATGTCCCTAAAGACTTGAGAAGGATTATTGCAAGAAAGAGACTTACTGTTCTGTTAACAAGCAATGTTCCTTTGATTGCATAGCCATTATAGAAAAGACGACATTGGATCAGCAAAGGAGAGGCCTGCAAAGACATTCAACCACTCATAACATACTTGAAGATAGTGAAAATTTGAAAAATATTATCAAAACAGAGAAGCTCATTGTACACATTGCTGGATTTGACGTCATCGGGCAGTGCAAAGAATGTTATGACTACCAAGAAAAATAAACAATAAGAATAGGTATCCTTTACATGTCATCTGCCAGGATTCTAATGCATTTCTCTATTACTTGATCTTCTTCAATAGTTTTATTGAATAATACAAATAGATCCTTATCTCTCAACTAATGGACAGAGGAAGCTAGATGGATTTATTACCCCTAGATCAGCAGGGGTGACATGTTGATTAGTTTTGGCTTGTGATCGTATCACTGACATTGCTCCAGAGGTGAGATCTGTGGTCTTCCTTAGATCATTGGCCAAATATTGTTCCAACCTAATTGGATTCCTTTTGTGCCTTGATGTCACTGATGGATATACTCTGTCTTCAGATGTGCTTGTGCTATGGTTCATTTCTCCCTTGTCGACACTTGGAATTTTTTTCTTTTATGTTGATATGATCACGGAAGGTTACTTTTGTGCTTGGATAGTGGCTAATAAAAACTTAATTACTTTTGGTTTCCAAGGTATATCATGGTAAACACTAAGATTTAACTTAATATATTTCTTATCCAACAAGGTAATAGTACCCTTTCAATGACCAATTACAAGAAGATAGGAATGTGTCAAAACAAAATGACACAAATTACCTCCAAGTAGAAACAACGAAAAGAACAAGTTCCACAATGAGAAGTAGACACACATACAACCTCTAAAGTCTTCCTTGATATTATATTATTACCAAAATCTCCAATAGAGAATGATTACAACAGTGCTCCAAGTATCAACCAGCAAAGAAAAGAGGGGAGAGCTTGCTGAAATCAATGTTATCAGAACCGGACAGGAACCGGTAAAACTGGTCGGTCCAACCGGTTCACAGGCCCAACTAGTCCGGTGCCTGAACCAAAAATCCTACAAAAATAATTTGGACCGGTTGTGAACCGGCTGGTTCCATACGGAACCGACCAGTCCATTTTTTTTGGACTCTAGGTGCCATTTAAAGCCTCTTTATTGATGTATTCTGAATTAAAACTTCAGAGATGTATTGTACTCGGTGTTATTTTGGTTATTTGCACCCGTACTTGTTATATATATGAAAAACTTTGCATATTTGTGTATTAATGGTTTGGATTCATATGTATGCATATGAATATATATGCTTTTTACTAAATATGAATAGTTTATGTATTTTTTGGTCGATCGGTTTTTTTCCCCGTTTTTTCTCAGTTTTGATCTGGTTTTCGATCAGGGTCACATTTTGGGATCTGCCAGTTCGATCATCGGTTCGGTTTTGAGAACATTGGATTAAACAACAAAATAAGAAAAGGGGTGAATTTCATGAACTGGAGCGAACTATAGTGTCATATGACACTTCCTAGAGTTAACTAGAGTGTAATTTGACACCTCATGAAGTTAACTAGAGATAAAGGGCTCCTCATGCACCAACCTAGGAGAAAAGAAGAAGACAAATAGGGATTGATTGAGACCAAATCCAATCAGAAATGACACCTCAATCAAGCTTGGAGCTCAAGGAGGGAAAATTAGGGAATATTCCCTTCCACCTACCTCCAAAAATCACTCAAATTTGTCTAGAACATGCAAAAATCATGGGATTTTGTCTCCAAGGGGTGTGTTAGGCTAGATGAGGAGGTCTAAAGGGGTGCATGATTTATACTAAGATGTTTGACACCCCATTGAATTGTTTTAATACAATTTTACAACATTTAACTCCTTAAGGGACAAATACTAACCAAAAAATACAAAATCATCGTGACAGACTTATTAATGCATGCGAAAAGACCAAGGACTAAGACACTATCCTACAACAGATGCAATAAGGATGCTCATGGATTTGGAGGCATTTCTTAGTTGTTCTAATTAATGTTCTGGAGTTGATTTTGATTGTTGTACCTTCTACTGTACTTGTCTAACCCTATCCTACTACACTTTATCTCTCTCTCTCTCTCTCTCAGGTATGTCCATGCCCATAGGTAAGGACCAGACTTGTTCTATTTTATTGACTTGCCTCCGAGAGGCAAGGTCTGATCTGAAAGTCAAATTTGAGTATAAGGAAGGCCCTCACCATCAGATAAGTTATCAGATCTATTTTCTCTTGTTAGTTAGATTTTATTTACTGTTGTCCTATTTCTATGATTTTATTTTAATAGTAATATTTTACTATTTTTTATTTTTTAGTAGTACTTATACAGTGGATTTTTGCTATTGTAAATATTTGTTTTAAACCCTGTTACCTACTACTAGGTCATACTTAGTTGGTGTTATGAAGTGAGTCGGGTGATGAGAACAAACACTTGTTCATTATTCGAGAGTTCAAAAGTCATTCAGCCTTCTTGTTACCACCCAGATGGTAACTTATTTTTCAGAGCTTGTTTGTCGAATTTTACACAGCTAGAAGAATCTGATCGAGATGGGCTAATGGATTTTCAAGAATTTATAGCTGCTACGTTGCATGTGCATCAGCTAGAAGAGCACGAAACTGTAAAATGGCAAATGCGTTCAAGAGATGCTTTTGACAAATTTGATTTTGACAAGGATGGGTACATCACTGCTGAAGAACTCAGGATGCATACAAAAATTAAGGGATCCATTGAACCTCTTTTGGAGGAGGCTGATATCAACATTGATGGGAAGATAAATTTGATTGAATTTCAGAAACTATTAAAGTTGGGTTCTGGGACAAGAACAGCGTGGTGGCACATAAAGTCAGATCAGAGAAAGCTGTTGCTGATGATAATTCCCAATCATACAAATGATTTCAGCTGCACATCTTCTTATTTAAAGTGCCTGGAAGCATGAAATCCTTCATGCAGTGGAATGGAAGCCGCCTGTCCTAAGACTTCTGTCAGCATATTTATGTACTTGAGTTTGTTAGATGCAACATTCTGACAGTCATTTTCAATCTCGTTCAAGAGTGTTGTGCAAATTGTAACGGCCAGGTTCTGAGCTTCAATTCTGGATAGTTTGGTATAAAATGAGATGGAGATGCTTGTTGCTACCAAAGTTGGCATCCAAATCCAGGAAAAATAATATCTATCAAAGAGAATATGTCCAGAAAACATAAAAAAAATCAAAAGCAATTCCATACAACTCGGAACCGCGACAAGCTCACCCATAGATACAACATGTAGCTGTGGGTTCTCGCTGCTGTAACCTCTGCATGAATGCGGCCACAAATTATGAAGTTGCCCGCCTGGAAACTCTAAAGAGAAATCCAAACGTAGCAGGGTCAGTTTCATTTCTATTGGTAGCTGCCAAAAATACCTTCGCTTGGAGGAATTTGCGCTTTCCTTGACAAACAAAAGGAAAATCACCATTTTTGGGCCATGAGTCACTACTCGGCGAGTTAGACTGGCCACCAAAAACCCGTGGAGTTCATAAGTCAGTTTTCTTCTACAAGTCAGCAGAGTTTACGTTTTTAAAACTATCAGTTGTCACAATGTTGCGGTTGTACGGCATCCACCTGGGAGCATTCACTCAAAGTTTTAAAGGGTGATTGTTACATTCATCAGCGTTCTGGAGCAGCTATTGACGACCCGTTGCATGGGATTATCTTTGGGCGATTTTGCAAAAGAAAAAATCACAGTGTATTAAAACCACTAACTGATAACGCCACTGATTTCTGCTGATTAATAGAGAGCCTCCATAAATACAAGCCACGACCTGCAAACAACATCAAGGATTAGTTTCCAGTCCATAGCGATCTGTCTGATTTAAAAAAAGGGCGTGACTTGTGGAGTTGTGATCCATCATTTGCACAACGCACAGCTGCTACCAGCGTTTTATTTGAGTGGGTCACCTTAATAATAAAATCATTTTGTGGGAGTCAATCAACTAAAAGTGTTAGTTACACTTTAGTTGTGAGTAGTTACATTAATAAGTTAACTTAATTAAGTAAAAGTTGATGGAGAAAGAAGTGGATCTATGATCCACTTTCACCTTTATTTTATTTTTATTTGTGTTTGTATTTTTATTTATTTTTAATTTTTTTATTATTTGTATTTGAGAGCCTTGAAGGCCTATAAAGAGCATGGCTCTTTCAAAGTAAATGATGGAAAAACTAGGAGAATTTTTCCTCAAGGTTTAATAGAAAATTATATTTTCGGGATTCATGGTTTTCAGTTGAGTGCTCTTATGGTGTGTGGCATTAACCTGTGTTATTAAGCGTTAGTTGTTGGCTAGCTTTCCTCTCTATGTCTGCGTCGGGGACCATAATCAAATGCTCTCATCCAATTGGAAGGCAGAAATCCTAGCAGCTTCTTTCTTTTCCCCTTTGTGAGCATGCAAGCATGGGTTTGATTTTTACATTCTATCAAGTTTGATTGTGTAGCATCTCCTTTGTCTGCATAGCGCATCCTCTGCCTTTAGAAAGAAGAAGATATAGTAGCTTCCCTTTTGACACAGAGCCCTCGCGGTTTCTCCCTTGACTCCATTTCTCCCTTTAGGTATACTGACACTGGTCCATTAGCGGGTTTGATCCTTCCCTCTTTCCGTCGATCATTCAATACTTCTATGTTACAACCATTTCGCTAAGGCAACCTCTTCCAATCACCCTGCCCGCAAATGTTCCCTGCCTTAGCGATCTTAACACCAAGGACGCCCCCCTTGAGTTGGAGAAGAGCCAATCTGAAGTGAGGAAGAGAGGAGCGTGGTGACAATGGCTCCCCTATTTCGCTACCCATTTCGCTAAGGCAACCTCTTCCAATCACCCTGCCCGCAAATGTTCCCTGCCTTAGCGATCTTAACACCAAGGACGCCCCCCTTGAGTTGGAGAAGAGCCAATCTAAAGTGAGGAAGAGAGGAGCGTGGTGACAATGGCTCCCCTATTTGCAGTTGCCATTGGGCCTATGTGCCTAATTTTGGAATTTGACACACGCACGCCGACTAGGAGCGACAACACTTCTTCTGAGAAATTTTGTTAAATTTTCTTGTACCACATGTTCATACCCCCTTGGGTAAGTTGTAATAAAATGTGCTAGCATGGTGGTGTATGTAAAAGAATCGGTCTCCTAGACTTATTTATTAATCCGACTAGCCCAGAGTGTTTTGTCCCTTAGAGATTATTTTTTGTTGAACAAACGATTAATAATTTCTAAGTTTTCACTCATACCTCCAAAGTTGGGGTGGTCGTCTTGGTATCTAGGCCTAGGGGGTTATCAGAGTTTATGTGTCAATGTTCTAAACATGCTAGACATTAATATTGAGTCATATGGACATGTGCTAGGTCCTCCTAGGTTTTTTTTAAAGTTTTGGTAAATTTAAATTTTCCCCGTAAACTTAGGGTATTTTTTAATAGTTTAATTGAGAAAATTAACATTGTAATAAAAGTGTGGCTAGGGATCAGTTTTGGATATGTGGGTGCTCATTTTCTAACTCAGAGCACCCATTTAACCCAAAAACCCACTTTTCCTAAGTTTTAAGTGATAAATTTATCAAGTAAAAAATTCTCCAAAATTCATTTGTATTAATTAAAAAATAGAAATAATTAATAAATGGAGAATATTCCCAAATTCCTAAATCAATGGGATTTGCTCCGATTTGATTGAAATCAGTCTCATCGACTTTGGATTGACTGGGAGTTATCATTCATTGACTAAAGGCATTGATCAGGGTTGAAGAGGAGCTGAACTGGCTCACGCAGGTTTGAGGGTTGCGCCATCTTTCTCTCTCCTCCATACATGTGGATCAATTTGGCAGTTGTTTGATGGTTGGGTCAGTTCACTGAGTGAGGTGCCACTCTAATTTGCAATTCCAGTCCAGTTAGACTCAGTTCATCATCAAATCAGGCTCGGCTTAACTCTCCATCAGTTGCAGTCTCTCCTTCAGTCAGGCATGTGCCCCTCTTGGCCAGTCTAGCTATAAATAAAGCACCTCCCTCTCCATTCCAAACTAATTAGAGTTGGATGAAGAGTTGTTGCCATTGTGATACTGTTATATTTTCATTGTGAATAAAGAAGCTTTGGAGGCTATACCGTGTAGTGCATGTGATTGTGTGGATTCCCAGCATCATGCTGCTAATTTAGTAAACTGCAAATTTTTTCCAATTTTGTGTTGTTTTGTTTTCTAGCTCCAAGGATTCAGTTCAATCAAGTAAGGGTGTAAACTTAGCAAGTAAGATTACTTTCTCTTGTTTATTCATATTATGTATGCTCAAGAATCTAAGTTATATGCTTAAATAAGATTATTTTTGCATGATCTTTCTTTTTTTGTTTCATACATATATATCCAGATCTCACAAGGTTTTGCGCAAGTTTGTGATCTAGGTGCAGGTTCCCGATTGGATGAGGTGTGGATCAGGATTGACGCCACTCCCTATCCAATAAGCTCAAGACTCTATCCCTCAGTGGTCCACAAAAGGGTCTCCTTTCAGCTTGTTTCATTCAAGCAACGAACCAACCTTCTCTCCTCTTCCTCTCTTTTAAAAAATATAAACCTTCTTGATTACTTTATTTATGCATGATATTCTAAGTTTTTCATATGCAAAAATCTCATTAGATCTCATACATAAGTATTCAAAAGGCTAGATCTCTGTTTTTCAAAATTCTCCATAAGCATCATAGATCTAGCATAAAGAAATTAGTTTTTTGCTTGCCATTTTCAAGGAAATCTATAGCTTGCATGCAATAGTTGTTTTTTTCAAAATTTAAAGTTATATCTAGCATATAATTGCATATTGTATTGGCTTCCAAAAAGGAGAGTCAAGATCTCAAGGAAAGCAGGCTTTCCTTGGTTCTTTTTTGCCCATTTTTTATTATTTTAGCTTGGTTTTTTTTGTAATTTTTGTGTGTTGTCCAAAGACCCTTCACTTCCAAAGTGTTTTTGGGCATCTTTCATTGACATTATCTTGTTGGTTTTTAGTAGGTCCATCAAAAAAGATAAGGAAACTCTGCCCGAAAACATTTTTTTGGACATCCAGAGCTTCCAAAAGGATTCTCCCTTAGCCGGGCTTTTTTTATCTGTATTTTGTAAACCTTTAGATCTCAGATAAAAAGGACCAAAGAGCATTTCTGCTAAAGCATTGTAACCGAGTAATAAAAATCTAGTTCGAGTAGGCTCTTTCGAGCCCACTCTCCATCCCCCCAGGTGGGATCCTGGTTTTTTGGCTTTTTTGCATTTTTGCACCTTTGCTAGTTAAGTTGTGTATTGCAATATTATATACTTTGATTTTGCATTACATGCTTTCATCTTTTACAATTTCAAAGTAATCATACCACTTACCCCACGACTTCCCGATTGACGCAAAAGGGGAAAGAGATGCGTGGTAGAACTAATTAGATAATCTGCGAGTTGTGTTTTGATATTTTTCTGTTATCTAAAATTAACCCCTCCTCGCTTTCCCAATTAAGGTCCATTTGGATCAAAAGAGATTCCTAGAGGTTTTTTGTTTTTAACAAAGAACACAATCATTCAAAATCGTTAAAAATTTACCAAGACTCCGTTGTGTATGCTCTACACTGGCTGTGATTTGTCCGATCAACCGAATGCATCAAAAGCAACGTGGGTGACTAGAATAATTAGATCTCACATCTTTCAATTAACCTCCCCAGGCGAAAAATACAATGTCTCGATTTAAGCCGTTGCGGTGGCAAATTACCCAAAGGAAGCAGGAAATACTAGGCAGTGACCTTGAGGCACAAGTTAGACTACACCCTTGCGGTGTAGTGTTGAACATCGTCTCCGAGAGTCCAACCAGCCTACATATTCCTTGCGGTAACCGTATCCGTTAAACGTTTTGGACATACTCCCCGTACCCCTTGGGTATATCAGGAGTCCCCTTCCCCCCTAAGTAATCAACTCATCTTACATTAACTTAAAATTTGACCAAGAGCACTTGCAACATCCTTTTGCATTTCAACAACATTTTCATTTGTGGACTCCATTATTGGCACTGGTCTATTTTTTATACTATCATATATTTCCACATTCTTGTTTATCAAGATTAATTTTCATGTTGTTGTGGTGTAATAAATCTTGCAAATATCTTATGTTTAATTCATTCATCAAAACTCTTAATTAACTTATTTGATCACCATAAACACTAAAGCCTAAAATCCTTAGCAATTAATAGGGTCTACCCCCCTTGGCTTCGTTAGGAGTTGACCTAAACGGAGGAGTCAAGAACAAGGTGACAGCCTTGACTCGAGACTTTCCCCCGATGACACACCAAGTGGCTTGAAGATTTCTGCCATGCCCCCCCCAGGTGTGTGAAAGGCGGCAACATTTTCTAGCGCCGTTGCCGGGCATAAATCTTTTTATTCCCGAGTATGACTTAACTTTTTTTTACAAAAAGATAAAAGGATAAAAAAAAATAGATAGATCTTGTCTTTAAAATTTTAAAAATTAAAACTTGATCTATCTGGCGACTCCACTTTTTAATATCCCTCCAAGGTATTCTACCTTAATGAACTTCGAAGGAGTATTTGATCTCATCCTTGAGCCTACGAGAAATTATAGAAGAAGATTAAATAGACAGACTACTCGTAGAATCCTTGAAGATTTAGGGTCCCAGTCCCTCTCAGATATTCACCATTTATTTTGTAGAGAGTCATATCCATCAATCTCAAGAAATGACAGATTTCTTCAAACCCCTTGAACTTTCTCAGATAGCAGGTGCTCCTCATGTCATTTCGAATGACGCTATCAAGAAGCTCCCTACATTTCAAGGTAACAATGCCATCACCGCCAAGTCTCACCTTCAGAAGTTTGAAAAGTTCATGGTTAGTTATTGCAATGATGTCGCACATGACCATGACGACGGCAAGATAAAGCTCTTTGCTTTATCTTTAGAAGAAGATGTTGGAGAATGGTACCTTGACTTAGCTGATAATTCTTATAAAACTCTTGATGAATTCCAGGATGGTTTTAGAAAGAATTGGGGAGAGAAAAAAGAACCAAGACATCAGCTGGCTGCCCTCCATAACATTAAAAAATAAGGAAAATGAAACCATGGATGAATTTAATACAAAATTCAGGTGCATTGTTTCTGATATTCATAAAGACATCAAACCCCATGATATCGCTATCCTCATCTATTATATTGAAGCATTCACTGGAGATTTGAGGTATCAGTTAAGAGATAGAGAACCTGTTGATTTAAAGACTACCCAGAAATTGGCTGAGAAAATTGAAAAAAACATGCAATCATCGGTTAAGTCCAACCTACCAAGGTACACTAGAGGAAACTCTTCCTACAACAAAGAATCTAAGGGAAAAGCTGTTGAATCAAAGGAAAAGGAAACATCTAAAGATCCTATGAAGGAAATGGCCGAAATGATGAAAACCTTGGTGACTAATCAAAACCAACAAATGGCCAATCATGCTGCTCAACTAAATCATATTCAAAATAGGTTGGTTATGATGGAAAGAAATCATGTTTCTCATTGTAATGTCCCCCTCTAATTAAGCATCCAAAATACCTGCTAACCCACTTAATTCCCATAGGTTCGAGCAAGTACTGCATGACAAGGAATTGACTGAGGGAATTTGATACTTAGAGCAGAACAAGACATTCATTTAGTGTTAAAGTCATCAATCGGATAAAAGAAGCCTTATTTATTTAGGCTTAAAAGTCAACAACAAATTAGAATTGCATGCATGCAAATGCGAAGCATAAACCCTAAAAGTGATATGCAAACCCGAAAAGCGCATGAGGTTCTATTGAAGAGGGTTATTGAGCTAAAAAGACTATCTATTATTATTGTTGATTGATTTGGAGTTTTTGAGCAGCAGCACAATGTGCAACCGCGACAGTTGGGGTTGAAGGCGGTGTCTTCAGCTAACAAGGGTTCGACATTGAGATATTTTCCCTAGTCTCCTTTTGAGATAGATCATCCAGGTTTATCCGCAGCATTCCTCATATACATCAATATCCAGGGATCCAGCATACTCAGGAGGATTATTAGCAGATTCACATTTTGCAGCTAGAGATAGTTGGGAAACCTCAGAAGGATTCGCTGGGACCATAAAACCTAGTCTTTCCTCCGCATGTCAACTTCCTCTCTCTCAGCAGGCCTATCCTATGGCATAGGGTGACTAGCATCCATCAATTTGCTCACCTGGAGCAATTATCAGCAAAACAAAGAGGTTGGGGGAGTGAGTAGCAGAACAACAAATCAATTTGCTAGGGCACCTGGAAGCAACCAAACCTCTGCATGTGACAGTCTATCTCTCCGGCAGCAGAAGACTGACAAGTCCACAAAGTTTCAGCAACATTGGACCATTTCACCTCCAAAAACGTCACCTTCAGTCTGAGGGGTGCACACGTGTGCAGTTGGGCGTCAACAACAGGAGGGTAGTGTTGATACGTCACCAATTCGGCACTTTATGCATGAATCCTATCTCAGGAGTATTATCAGTAGAGTTATCAGTGGTAAGTGTTAAATTCCTTTCTGCAAACCCTAGCCCTAATTTAGCTATATTTTAGGGTATTTTTGCATGGCAAGTTTGCATGCACAGTTATTCTGTATTTTTGCACAAGATTGAATGTACGGGGTAGCATTATACTCAGTATCAATAGAATATCAGTATCTGGGATATTACAGCGGTATCAGAGCATGTTCCTTGCTAGCTGTGGGCTTGAACATGAGAAGTAGATGAATACAAAAGATGACACTTTTGTAACCTATAAGAGAAGGAAGAGTAGGTACACAAAGGAATTTGGGGATATCCAACTAGAAGATACCAACTCAGACATAGACCCAACAGGTATACACTCTGACAGGGGAAAAGGAACGGGAGAAGATGAGGACAGGATGGAGTTTCGCAGCCTAGTAAACACATTGCAAGACCTAGCCATAGGGAAAAAGAACGTACTAAATGCAATAAACAGATTGTCAGCGAAACCAGAACCAGGTAATAGCAGTACACCTCTCTCACCGGTAGATAGAGGGTCTACACGCAGTAGTGGGAAGCATGCATACACCAATATGCAAAACACACCCCACATATATAATAGACCTTCTAGCAGGCCTACTATGCCTCACTTCTTGGCAGATGTAGTAGCAGGACAAGTCATGCCAGTAGAGCCTAGTGAACCATTTGGAGCCTATTTACAGGAATACAAGAACTTAGGGGATGAGTTTCATGCAGCCATGTCCTTTTCAAATTTTTGCAACATGAAGAGTAAAAATAGTCCCAGGAATTTCAACGGGGGATTTAATCATAATTACGAGTTGCAGAAAACCTTGGGTAGATTGACCATCCCAAACTTTGATGGGGCTCGCGGAGGTTCAGCGAGAATATGGGTTCAGAAGTTGGATACTTATTTCCAACTCAACCCCATGACAGAGACAAATGCCATTAAATTGGCTACACTGCACTTAGACGAAGAGGCTCATGAATGGTGGTACCACGGATTAGTGATGTTGGGTCACAACACCATCAACTCATATGGTGAGTTCACACAGAAGCTCATGGAGCAGTTTGACAGGAAAGACCCAGAGATACACTTCAAAGAGTTGTCTCAACTCAAGCAGACAGGTAGCGCTAAGGCCTTCATCTGAAATTTTCATAGGGTAGTTATTATGGTGACCGATGTGTCGGAGAACAGGTTGATTATGTTGTTCACAGAGGCCTTGACAGAACCACTATGGGGATGGGTGAAAGCCTACAAACCCCCCACTTTACAGGATGCGATCAGCAGAGCCAAAGATCTCCAGGACTCTGTCCCAAAGAACAGGTTTCCACTCAAGACCAACTTTCCAGTTAGAGACAAGGATAGGAAACCTTTCCAGCCGGACATACCGAAGAAAACTTGGTTAGACGAGGACACAAGAAAAGACTTGAGATGGTAAAACTTGTGTTTTACTTGTCAAGAACCATGGGTTCCGGGACACAAGTGCTTAAGAAAGGCCAAGGCCCATTACATAGAGGTATATTCAGACAGTGAAGGGAAGGACTATGAGCAGGAAACAACAAAAGAGTTGCGGGCAGCAAAGGAGGAGTCCCTCTAAGGAGATACACCAAAGGGAGTTATTGCTACATTATCTAAGGTACCTAGGTTTCATACTCTCAAGTTCAGAGGAGTAGTACAGGGCCACGGAGTAGGAGTATTAATTGATGGGGGGGCAACCCACAATTTCATCAATGCAACATGGGTGCCTAATAGGGGTATTCTGACAGAGAAGTTTGAGGGATTTACTGTAGCAGTAGCCGAAAACTCTAGCATGGAGTGCAACTACTGGATCCCTAAACTGAATGTCACATTAGGCAACTACTAGATGACGGATTCATTTTATGCAATGAATGTAACCGATACAAATGTAGTATTAGGCGTCCAATGGCTTTATTCAATAGGAAAATATACTACAGACTACGGGGCGATGGAAATGGAATTCCAGGGACCAGAAGGGTAGTTTTGAGGGGCATGAATACTTATCCCCCAAAACCATTATCCTCACAAAGGATGGAGGTCGTGCTCAGACGAGGTGTTATCACTCGAGGAAACTCCTCTAGGTTGTAGCTCGAGGATGCTGGGTAACTTACAATGTTTTGGGGGTTTTCTAAAATGGATCAAGTTAGGTGACCTATATGACCTTCCACTCTCAAGACATGCATGAAACTCAATCAGGTACAAGGCTTTTAGTTACCACTGTTCAGATGTTGACAATATGGTGCAGGGATTGAGAACTCATCATGTTGGCAGATTCATACATAAAACAGACACATATAAATGGATAAATCATGATAAGGAAAACACTTATAATTCAAATCACATCAACATGCCAAATAGGGTAACAGCTATCATACATTAATTAACTTGAATATAACCTGAATAACATATTCAAGCATAAGCACAAAAAAGACAGAAATGGAAGTTGAACAACTGATAACAAAAGAGCTTATATTAGGTCATGAGCAAAATGAGAATCTTGACAATATTATTGGTCTACAAGTCCCCGAAGTCGAACCCTTTCAATAAAATAAGTCTTAGGCTTTATAACCTTTACAAAATACTTAGATCCTGAAAACTTGGATCTGATTTAACAAAAATAAACAAAATAATTGTTTTTTGCAAAATTAGGTTAAAAAACCCTAATTAACTACTTGTCTAACTAACTGTAGAATTAGTTCACTATATGAACCTTCAGATAGCCAAGGCAACTACTGGAAATCACTGCCATTGGCCCTCTGCTAGTTCAGTCACTGTTTCTCCCTTTATGTCATAGTAAAACTGAAGCACACCTTCCATGATTTTTTCTTCACCGTCCTTCATCTTCAGACTTAATCCCTGAGCCATCCATATTCGCCCAAAATTGGTTCTGCGTGTCAAAATTTAATTTTATGCCTCTGTCTGCTTTCGATGGTTAAGAGGCCAAAACATCGCAACCATTAGCTGTCGAAAGCTGGGGTGGCTAATGAACTGCCCCGGCATCTGCCTAAGCCACCGAAAGCCCTGTTTTCCAAAAATTCTTAGGTTTCTTTCAAAAATGTTCTTTTAAGTATGTCTGCTCAGCTTTCTTCTTCAGCAAGTTCTATGCTAGGAGGGTTAACAGCAACCTAGCTTGTTTCTAGAGGTTGAAGGCTAACTGTAGCTTCAGTTAGGGTTTCCAACGTGGGGTGGCTGTTAGAGTTTTCCTTGGCCTCCTTAAGCTGCACTCTCTAAAGCCTAATCATCCTATACAATCTAGTATTGTCTTTTACGTACCTTATATTCGGTCTCTTTAAGAAAATATACCTTTCTCTCTGCTCTAGGTAAGACTTATGTAACAGCTTGTTCCTACTGGTCAATGCAACATTATTTTTCTTTATTTTCCTTTCCAAAATCTTCATCTCATACACTTGCCTCAGCAATTGATTTATCCTTTGAGTCTTGGGCTTGCTGGAGAAAGCCTTCTCTGTTGGTTCCTCTTGCTCTTTTGGTGTAGGGGATGGTAGTTCTTCAGTCACTACTACAATCTGCAGAGCTAGGTCTTCACCTTCCTTTTGTTCCTCTTCAGAATTTGAGTAGAGCAGGTTTAAAATGTTCTCACTATGTGCTGCAACTTCCTAGCCCTTTGCAGTAAAGTCCAAGTTTCTTTTGACCTTCTTGGCTTTGGAAAAGGAAGGAGCTTGTTCTGCTGCTGCTGCTGGGGATATAGCCCTTCTCTTTCTTCTCCCACTCCTTAGTGTGCTGGACTTTTTGGCAGGAGACTTCCCCTTCTCTTCTCGCTGAAAGCCTATTTCAAATTCATTCCAAAACAAGAAATAAGGCCATGCCATATTCCTCCTTTTCAGCAACTCTTGGATCAACAGTTGGATAAGGCCATGGTGAGACAGCCTGCCAACAATCTTGGTTAGCTGTGTTGTCCGCCGATTGCACACCAGCAACAAAAATCTTCCAAAAGTTGTCTCCCCACTTGAGAAAGTGGGAGAGGTGTGACCTTGGGGGCAAGCACAGAGCTAGGTACTGTCACCTACTCCTAGCTCCTCCATTTAGGCTAACTCCTAACTAAGCCACGGGGGGTAGTCCCTAACAAAAATTTTTCTATGGCTCAATGTTTAAGTTAAGTTTTAAGATGTTTTAGATGCAGATGGGTGTTGTTTAGGAGTTACTTGTGATTAGAAATGATTAAGTTTATGATTGTGACACGTAAATCAAAGCAATCCACGTTGCTAGCAAGAGATCATACAGATAAGCAAAAGATTCCAGACTTTACTTAAGCATTCAGATATAATCAGCAAAAATAAACCATAGACAATTGATCAAGATAGAAGATTACTCAATTATAACGAAGGACCAGTGCCTTATGGAGTCAAATAAATGCGTGAAATAAAGTCTAGGAATTAAGCTAGTGAATATTAGGTTTTGCAAGTGCTCTTGGTAGATTTTAAGAATTTTAAAGAATGCTCTTGATTAGGGTGTCAACGAAGGTTTGTCAAAGCCGGGAGACTCTTCTAAGTTTCCTCCGTTTAAGACATGTCGGGCCTGCCCAGTATCCCAAGCTGATATTGTCAAGTGACCAGCTAGCTGAGAATCTATGACAGCGAGAGGTTTTGACGCCTCTACTAGGATGTACTTTGGAAGAATCCCTACAACGTTGGTGCGTTGGTTACAAGGTGTTTAAGTGTTATTAGGTTACTCTTGTGGGGTTTAAAGATCCAGTGCCGTTTCTGGGTACTCCGATCTAGGATCGGTCAGAGCATACTCCGGCAAGGAGAGAGGGGGGTTAATTAATTAAAGGGGTGTGAATTGCGAATTTTATTAAGTTAATTAATGAACACTCTTCGACAGAGAGCACTCTTAACCTCGTCTTATGACAGTGGTTCAAGAGACTTAGCTAATCTAGATGATACTAATGCAGGGGTTGTGCAAACCTAAAGTGCTCTCCGATAGAGAGTGCTCTTGACTTGTGTTTCTGCAAGTTCAAGAGTCTTACTTATGGATGATTTGAATTAAACAAACACAATAATTAATATGAAAGGTGGTTGATTAAAACTCTCCGACAGAGAGCACTCTTGATCCACCTTATGGTGAGATTCAAGAGATTTTGATTCTTCTTATGATTTAACAATTTATAACAAGATACCAACAAGCAATGATGAATCTAGCAATTAGTAAAAATGAAACTAAGTCTAATCAAAGAACTAAATTAATTGCTTAAGAAAAACTATACTAAGTAAATCATGAAAATGAACACAAAACACACTTCCCCAAAATAGGGGAAGTAGAAAAGGAAGGAGACTTCCTCCCACTCAGCTCTTTTTATTAATCTTTTACAATGATGATGTGTTATTTGCTTCTTGGAAGAACGGGGAAAGAAGGGGATGCGAAAAGAGGGATAGCAGTCTTTTTGTTCTTTTTGCACTCCTTATTCGTTTGTAGCCTTTGCGCTCTCCTTCACCTGTCTGCAATCTAAGAGCTCTAGACACACACTTGTTATGATATTAGTTGATCAAAAAATAACTTGAAATTTAATCTATAAAATAGCTATAAACATTTACCCAAACTCACCAAGAAGAAGGAAGAAAAGAGGCAAGAAAAAGGCAAGGCAAGAGGGGTGAAAGAGGGGTGGAAAGAGAGCAAAAGGCAAGTCAAAAGAAGGCTGGAAACTA
The DNA here is from genome assembly GCA_001517045.1 of Pseudotsuga menziesii. NCBI lineage: Eukaryota > Viridiplantae > Streptophyta > Pinopsida > Pinales > Pinaceae > Pseudotsuga > Pseudotsuga menziesii. Next base: position 96,387 of record LPNX010384261.1, on the reverse strand, counting down.
AGTGAGAAAGAGGGCTGCAAAATGAGGGTAAAAAAAGATGAAAGTACAACCCAAAAGATGGTTGAAGAAAATGATGGAAAAGGGCTGCAAAAAGTGGAAACAAAGAGGCAAATGAGGGCTATCCAAAAGGGCAAAAAGTGGAGAAAAGTGGACAGCGAACAAAAAGAATGAAAGGCTACAAATAAAAGGCCTAAAATGCCAAAAATACAGCCCAAAAGATGGCCCAAAAAGAAGATGGAAAGAGGCTGCAAAAAGGGAAGAAAGAGGGCAAAAGAGGGCTGTCCAAAAGGTACAAAAATGAAGAAAAGTGAACAGCAAAGGATAGGAAAGTATGGCTGCAATTAAAAGGCCAAAAAGGCTGAAAATAAAGCACAGGGCAGCCAACCGGGGCAAAGGCTAAGTGAATGAATGTTCACTTTAGCCCAAACGTGCCCTAATCCCAAGAAAATAAAGATTTTTTAATTTGAATGATGAATAAAAGCAAGGAGAGAATGGTCAAACCTGTGGATCTTTTTAAAGCACTTGGATCTCATGAAGCATGCGATTACCGAAAAAGCGTACTTGACTCCAAGAGAAGAAGATGCAGCTGAGCTCGAACTTCTGCTTGGTTGGCTGGAAGGATCTGCAAAATAACACTCATAGACTTGCCATACAAAGATTAGATCATGTATTGTTCACAAATTGAAATAAAGAAGAGCATGAACTACAACTGAATAAAACAATGCTCTTTCTTAAATTCTATAAGTAAATCAATAAACAGCTAACTTGTAAACCGCAAATACCTGTTCTTATGTGCTTACAGAAGCCTTCTAAAGCATAACAGCATAATCTCAAATAAACACGAAAGAAAAGCATTAAAACAACATCACCTCATCCATCAAGTGCAATCATCCAAAGAATCACACCACATGAGCCTCCAAAGCCTTAATTTTTTTCCAATGGTTGCATAGAAGCAACAAGCAATTACAAAAGTTTCAACAGAGTTTCTCTACACAAAAATCCATCCTCAATAGAGCTAAAAGAGCCTCTTTTTAACAAATGAGAGAGTGCTAAAACCCTAAAACCAAAAAACCAGCCCTAACCAGGTTAGCCACCTAACAAAGAGCCCAGACCTAAACTGGAGAACCGGGAGTGAGGGGAGGCCTCCACCCAGGCAAGGCGCCCCCACTCCAAACCTGTGCACTGAAAACAAGCCAAGGATGAGGCCACACATGTGAGTCTGGATGTAGGTAAGCTCATCCTTTAGGTTTGGCAAGAGCCTGAGCTAGGTTTGGGAAGCCCACTGATGGTGTAAGCTTCCATCTTCACCTCGATCAAATCATCGGACCAATGAGAGCTCTCCATCTCATCTTTAGCTGGAGATGACATGTCTGATAACTGATAATAAATTAATTGCTCTCTTAATGATGACTGAAGCTGAGTTATGATAACTCTAATCATCATAAGTGTTCCATAAGATGTCATTTAGTCTTTTATTTTACTAAATTTGGATTAATTTGGAGAGTTTTAGTTTTCTCCAAAATAATCATTTTTTTTTAATAAAAATCATTTTTTTACTAAAAATCATTTTTTACTCAAAACTGACTTTTTTGAGTAAAAAGGCATTATGTGTCCGATCGCTGATCTGAAAGTTGGTTCTGACTGGCTGGCTGATCAAGAATGATTTTTGGCTTAAGGTTAGAGCCTTCAATCACTGAATTCTGAGTCCGGATCACGAACGGATTTTTTCCATTTAATTTATAGAAAAATTAACCCAAAAAACTTGGAAAAAGTAACTAAAAATTTAAAAAAAAAAAAATTTCACTGTTCGAAAAAGAATTTTTCGAAATTTTTTTGTGTCCAGATGACTTAGAACATGACCATGATCTATCTAAATGATGTCTAGTAGGCTTATAACACTCAGTTGGGCTCTAATAACCCCCCAAGGCCCAGAATTCAACATCGAGCATTCCAGCTTTGGAGGAAGCGGGAGAAAACCTCGTCAATTATACTCGGCTGAAGGCAAAGCATAATTGTTAGGGGCAAAAAACTCCCTGCAATACCCTATTTGAGATTCTACGTCTCAGGAGACTGAACCACTCAAAAATATCCTACTAGCACATTTTATTACAAACCTCGCGGGGCCATGGTCAAAATTATTCCAATAAAAAAGTGACTAGCCAATATTGGCTAGACAAGCAGACGGATCAACTAATACACTAGAATCAGGCCTTGAACAAGTCTATCAACCAGCAACTCCTTAGGTAACCCAACTATGGTACAAAAAGTTGGATAACAGGCTGAGCCTTCACCTGGTGTGCCATTTTTCCCAAACTCCTATGTAAGTACAAGGGCAAATTTACCTATGAAGTGGTTCATCAACTTAAAATGGTAAATCATAGCTCCGTTATATCTCCCTTCACATGTTATGTAGACCACAATGGCCTTCAGCAGTTGTTGCCACCTCTCTTCCAGCCAAGATGATGGTACACTCTTCTTCCACACAACCCCTCTATGTTCAGGCTTTAGATAAGATCTGAACTCCACATCTTTTGGTATGGTAGTCTTAAACCACTTCTCTCCTGTGCTAGGGAGTTCAGTTACTTCAGCAATTAGGGCTTCATCTATGTGGAATTCCTCTTTGCCTATGATTGCCTTGGATCCATCAAATGAGAGAGTAAATGCCTCAGCCACCTGCTGATGTGAACCTTGTATCTTCTCACAAAACCTATAGTAGCCAACATCCTGGAACAATTTACAGACCTCTGGATGTGCCTCCAAATAGCTGATATCTCCCAGCTCCTTCCTGAGAGCAGGTCCTCCCTTCTTCATCTTGTTGAATGCCACTCTTGGGTACCTACAAAAATAAGTTTAAGTTCTGTATGGCAGTGTGTTAGCAAGCTGCTTCTCAGAGATGGCTTTCTGATGGAGAGAAATGCTAAGGTCGAAAGTGAAATGTACTGGAGCTTGGCACTGATTATGAGGGCTTTTGATTTCATGATGGATGCTAAGGTCATAAGGTGATGGCTGTAGTTGATCTTCTCGATAACCCTTTCCCAACAATCATATTTCAAATCAACCTGAATACCCGTGAGCTTTTCTGCTGTTCTTTTGGATAGGTGGAAGAAAAATGAAGGTTTCAGATCCTATCAGTCCTTTATCAGTTTCATAACGACCTCCTTCACTTATTTCCACACGCAATTATGCAGACTCCCGTCCTTTCTGTGGTTTATAACGCCTTTTACTGATCGTTATCTTGCTGACAGGGTTTGATTTGACAGATTTCTAACCGTTTTTCTCTTTTTCCTTTTGGGTGGTTAACAGTCTTCGGTAATTTGTCTGTATGCCACCGAAATGATGGCTTTCGGTGGCTAATGAAATGATAATCCCTTCGCCCAACCCACCGAAATCGTTTTCCCAGCGTCGCAGCGAAACCCAACTTTCGACGGATAGTGGCCTCGTCAAATATACCTTTTAACCGCCGAAAACCTATCCTTTCGGTGGCTAATGAAACGTCAGAGTTTTCTCCTAAGCCACCGAAAGCGCTTTTTCCCCCACTCCTTTTTGCCTGCTTTCGACGGTTAAACCCTGTTTTGAACTGTTCGCTAAACTGCCAAAAGCCTCACCTTTCGGTGGCTAATGAGTCGTCTGAAGTCTCGCCTAAGCCACCGAAAGCGCCTTTACCCCTGTCGTTTTTTGTCCGCTTTCGGTGGTTAACACCCTCCTTAGTCTTTCCACTAAGCTGCCGAAAGCAACACTTTTCGGTGGCTAATGAGTCGTTTGAAGTCTCGCCTAAGCCACCGAAAGTGTTTTTACCATTTACTCGCTCGGGCCCACTTTCAGTGGTTTACCTTTATCCTGCCTTGAACTGTTAGCTGCCGAAACAAATCCTTTCGATGGCTAATGAGCTATTAACAACCCCGCCTAAGCCACCGAAAGCTATAACTTCCAAATTTTTCAACCATAGCAAAAACAAAGACCTTCAATTTGTTAGTCATCCTCAAATTTTTCATTACATGACTCGAATTCTTCATACTATCAAAATAGATTTATTTTGGGAGATAACATCTGGCTCCTACTTCGGGATGGGAAACTCCCTGTGAGGTCCCAAGAACCCTAGACCAAAATGCCTTTCCTTGAAAACAACAAAAAACTTAACACTATCACTTACTATTCCATTGGGCATGGAGTTTATTCTGTAAGCAAAAACAACTTACTAACTACTAATTTACAATAAGAAGGCCTCAGAGCCTCAAATAAAGTAAAGTTTCAGAAAACGCCCATTCACTGGGCCATCAAACACCTCTTCCCCTTCCAGATTCTGCAATTTGAAGGTGTTATTCTTATGTACCTGAGCTATCACAAAACGACCAATCCACAAAGAGTCAAACTTTCCATGTTTGCCCTTGTCCTGTCTGACAGCATCCCACTTGAGGACCTAATCTCCCTGAAAGTTGTCTAACTTTGCTCTTCTGTCAAACATGACATTTATCTTCTGTTGATGGGCTTTTGATTTTTCTATCACTTGTTCCCTGACTTGTTGCAACTCCACCAAATCCATCATCCTCCTCACCATATCATTTGGTTCATCTTCCTCTTCCTGAAAGAATTTTGCCACTGGCAGAATGAGTTGAATTGGAAAAATGGCCTCAGGACCATAAACTAACTTGAATGGAGAAGTCCCTATAGATCTTTTGTCTGTTACCCTATCAGCCCATAAAGCAAACTTAAGCTTAGAATCCCAGCTTTTCTGATTTGTCTCCAATAGTTTTCTAATGATCCTAACTAGGATTTTGTTGGATGACTCAACCAGGCCATTGCCTTGAGGATAATAAGATGTGGAATGCACCAGCTTAATGCCCATTGACTCACACATTTTCACCAATGCCCCGGCTGGGAAGCCAAACCTTCTAAAGATATTCTCATATAAAAACTTCATGATGACCTGATGAGTGGCATTCCTAGTGGGTACTGCCTCTATCCATTTGGTAAAGTAGACTGTGGCTACTAGGATCCATTTATGCTGACCACTAGAAGATGGATTTATTTCTCCTATGAAATCCAGACCCCATTGCTAGAAAGGCCCATTCACTATAATAGGTCAAAGGGGCAAGGATTTGAGTTGCTGCTTCCCTATAAATCTTTGGCACTGGTCATAGGCCCCCCATACAAAAGTACACACATCAGCAAAAATGACTGGCCAATAGTACCCTGCCCTTAGGATCTTGTGGGGTATGGTCTTCCAATAATGATGGCCCCCACATGTGCTGGAATCAAAGTGAGGCATGACCTGATCTGCTTCTTCTTTATCTAGACATCTTAACAAAATTCCAGATAAATCTTTCCAGTACAACAGTTTATCAATTATGCAGAATTTAACAGACTTTAGTTTAAGAGCTCGAGCTTGATTAGGAGTAAGACCAGGAGGCACTTCTAAATTCTGCAGAAAATAAATAATACCTGAGTACCACTCACATGAAGATAAGTTTTCAGCCACTGATTGATTGTCATTTTGATCCTGAATTACTTCTGATGCTACTACTGTTTGCAATTTTGCTGAATTGGCACAATTGAAGTTTATCCCCATTAGTTCACAATTTTCTTTAGCCCTAAGTTTGGCCAGACCTAGTCCCTTTACTAGCTTAGTGGGCTTCACCTCTATATCAAACTCAATGAGCTTGGCAATCCACTTAGCTCTCTTCCCATCAATGTCAGGCTGAGTCAAAACATCCTTCACAGCAGCTGAAGGGACATATGCAAAAACTTTTGCATGGAGAATATAAATTCTGAAAGTCTTCAATGACTTTATGAGAGCATAAGCCTGTTTCTCAATTGGATCATACTTCAGCTCAGCATCTCTCAAGGTTTTGCTGAAGAATGCAATCGGATGATCGAGACCCTCATCATTTTTTTGTAACAGCACAACTACCACTGTGTCATAGGATGCAAAGGAGAAGATATAAAAACTCTTGGTATAGTCCGGACTGATCAGGGTTGGGGCTTCCATGACAGCCTTCTTGATGTCTTCGAAAGAGCTTCTTGCCTAGTTAGTCCATTTTATTTCTGCATCCTTTTTCAGCATGGCTGTTATGTGCTTTACCAGCTCAGAAAAATTAGGGATGAACCTCCTGACAAAATTTATCTTACCCAAAAAGGACTGAATATCCTTTTTTGACCTCGGTATGGACAACTTCTGGATTGCTTCGGATCAATCTTTACACCTTCAACTGAGACTATGTGACCTAGGAGTTTCCCCTCACTGAGTGCAAACTGGGACTTCTTAGGGTTGAGTGATATTCCAAACCTCCTACACTTTAGAAATACCTTCCTCAAATGCTGCAAATGATCATGATGGCTGTGAGAGTAAACAGTTAGGTCATCCAAGTATATAAGCACAAATTTATCTTTCAACCCTACAAAAGCTAGGTCCATGGCTCTCTGAAAAGTAGCCCCAGCATTCATCAGCCCAAATAGCATTTAAACATACATGAAAGTGCCCCAAGGGGTGATAAAGGAAGTCTTCTCTTGGACATCAAGGTGCACAGCAGCTTGGTTGTATCCAGAGAAGCCATCCAGGAATGACATGACACTAGCCCTTGAGACTTTTTGCAACAGGTGTTCCATCTTGGGCAGTGGATGGTTGTCTTTTTTGGAACATTTGTTCAGGTTTCTAAAATCCACACACAACCTGATTTCCCCATTCTTCTTCCTTACCACTACTAGGTTTGCAACCCACTTGAAATACCTGAGGGAGATTATGATTTTGGCTTTGAGGAGCTTATGGATTTCTTTTTGAATTACTGGTAATAGGAGAGGACTGATGGATCTCAGCTTCTGCTTGAAAGGGATGGTGTCCTTCTCCAAAGGAATCTTGTGCTAGATGATATTGGTGTCATAGGTTTTCAGGTCACTATACTCCCAAGCAAAGATATCAGCAAATTCTTTTATCAGGCTGCAAAATTTGGACCTCTGATCACCAATCAACTCGGTGGATAGATTTATCAGTTTTGGATGGCTTTGGCTACCAATGTTTTGCTCTTGGACAGCAAGGTTTTGCTCCTTTTTGGCAGGCTTGAAAGGGATGTCATTATGATTGAAAAGCTCTTCTAGAGGTACTAGACCCCGAGGTATATAATTGTTGGGTAATTGGACAATGTTCTGATCCGCCACTTTATCTTTCAACTTGAGCTGTTTGGATTCCTCCATGTTTGGATTTTCCTGATCTATATGTATATCAAAGAATTCATCTACTAGCTGAAGGAATTTGCTAAGCTCATCATCATTCTCAAACACCTTCCAAAATTTGACATTATCTGGCAGGGAAGGTCTGTACTTGACTTGAACATTATAGCTAAGCTGAGGAGGTAAAGGAGGAACAAACAGACTTGCAGAGACAGCTAGGGAATCAGCCAGGTGATTCAAAGCCCGGGGTATATATGACAGTTCAAAAAACATAAAGGAATCTCTAAGTTTCCATACCTCGTCCCTGTAGGCCTTTAGTCTGACATTTTTTGCCTAAAAAGTGTTGTTGACCTACTGTATAATAAGGTCTACATCTCCAAAAATTCTCATGCTTGCACATGATCCCCATCTCCTTGGCAGCTTTAACTCCTAGCAACAAGGCTTCGTATTCTGCTATATTGTTAGTGGTTTTAAAATCAAGCTTATAAGACAGATGAATATTTTCCTTGGATGGAGAGATCAATACTACACCTGCACCTATTGAGCTTTGAGTGCTAGCTCCATCAAAATACATGTTCCAGACTGCTGTGGTCGCTTCTTCGGGCTGCTGATAGGTGGGCTTAGTAAGTTGGACTGATGTTTGCTAAGCATCATCTATTTGCAGAATGCATGACCCGAAATCAGTGTCTACTACATAGATGGGGTGGTTTACTGAATTCCTTTCATTGCTTATGATGTAGGCAAGCTGATTCTCTCTGTAAAGCCTCTTGGTCTCTCCTCCAAACATGGTGATTGTGGCATATCTAAGGTCCATCTGAAGGGTGCCACCTAGCCTTTTGCTCCATGATCGAGACAACAAGAGACCAAATTTGGGAGGGATATCAGCCACTACAATGTCCATCATGATGTTTTTTGAGGGTAGCTGAGTTAGGTTCACAACAAGGTCTTTGATGAGGCCCAAGCACTTGACCTTTCTGGAGTCAAACGAGAATAAATCATGGTAGGGCTTTGTAATGCTGAGACCAAGCTCATCCATCACAGCCTTTGGCATTAGATTATGGGAAGCTCCTGAATCCAGCAGACAGTTATGAAGGACTTTATCATGGATATTCAAGGATATATAGAAAAGTGGGCATGAGTCCTTTAGGTCTTCGATCATGGGTCCTAGCGTTACAATAGGTTTGTCATCTTGCAGATTTACAAAGTCGGTATCGATATGCACCTTTGGCTGAAGAGAATTCAAAATGGAAGAATTGAATGCATCATTTTTCATTAGCTCAATTAATGGGAAAGGAATCTTCAATTTCTGAATCTCTGACTCAAGGTTGAAAGAATAATGCAGTCTATCAGGAAACCTTACCTCATGTACTGGAGCTTTGAGTTGGACATGTTCAGGGCTTGATGAGGGTGTTGTTTTTTGCAATGGTTTGGAAATGACAGCCATTTTCTTTGGTAGAATAGTAGCCTTTTTAGCTGGTGCAGCAGGCTGTTTAACAATAACAACATTCTTCTTTAGAGGAGCAACCAGCTTGGACCTTAAATTATACCCCCCTTGACCATCAGCCTGATACACTGTTTCTTCACTGATCTGCTCATCAATTAGGGCTTCCTCATATTCTGCCTATGTCAGAAAAGAATAGTCAACCTTATCTTCCATGCAGTTGATGTGTTCTTCAGCCTCCCCTTCTTCTTCAATGAACTCTTGCTCTTCTTCTAGTACAACATTCTAAAATGGAGCCCTAATTCTTTGATCTTCCCCTTGATTCCTTTCCCCTCTGAGGATCTGAACTAGGGGGTTTCCTCTTCTATAAGGGACATAATTAGGGTTTCGGGGAACAAAATCACTTGGCCCTTTACCCCTCACAGGTATTTGTCCTCGGTCCTTTAGCTTAGACATTTTAGCAGTCAGGTTATCTAACAGTTTGGATATTTTGTCAATCTTGTTCTCTGATGAAGAAGCCCCAATAGGGTCTGCTGGATGATTCTTCCTGTCTATCTTTCCTTTGACCTTCTGAGATGCCACAATGTTTGATTCTACCTCTAGGGCAACATCCTACATAAGTGATAAGGAGGCAGACCTCCTTTCTCTGAGAAGCAGGCAGAAATCAGAGTCAAAGGCATTGGCATAAGTTATCCTAGCTAAGGTATCAGTGGGCTTGATTTCAGTGGGGATCTTGCTGTACATATTGTTGAACCTCTTGGTGAAGTTGGAGACAGACTCCCCATTTTATCTTTTCAAGTTGCTGAACTCTGTGATATAATAAAGGTGGTCTCTCCTCTCTCCCCAATGTTGTAGAAAGATGTCATCTAGGGCTTCAATGCCTGCTACTGATCCAGCAGGCAGTTCTTTGAACCATTTCGTAGCCTGACCATCTAGGCTTTGTACAAAAACCCTAGTCCACACATCTTCCCGTTCTACATTAATGTTCTCAGCAGAACTGTAAAATGCCTCTAGATGTTCTTCAGCTGTGAAATCTCCCTCTCTTGTGAACTTAGGCATGTATTTGAGGTAGTCTCCAGTGGGCATGGCCAAGAGAGGGTTAGGCAGATTTAGGGGGGCATACCTAGCTACCAAGATCCTTTCCATTTTGGTCATCAATTGAGGGGCAGCGATATTGGAAATGGGTATGGAAAGGATAGAGGAAGGCAATACTAATGTAGGTAGTAGCTGAGAAGGTGGTGGTGGTAAACTTATCCCAGTGGAGTCACCAGGGATTGGATCTTCACAAGCAGCAATGCTTGAAGATGCCCAAACCTTAGAATTTTCTGATGTATTTATAAATTCCTGCGAATTAAGTGTTTCAACGGAAGAAATAATAACAGAAATATTTCTTGAAATACCTGATGTAGCTTCCTTTGCAGCACTATTGGTCTACCTTAGTGAAGCCCTAGCTCTTCTCAGAATTTCTTATGGATCTAAAACCGATGTTGCTGGTGGCCCCAGAGGGTCTGCTCTGGTACTTGGTCTTCTTGAAGCCACCTTATTTCAATGGAGTCGACAGATAGATGATTACAACCAGAATAATGTCCAAGCTGTGTCTATCATCAAAGCAAGGATCTATGTTGTCTCCCAGGGAAGTTGAGGTTCAGTCTTCTCTCCCCGGCAACGGCGTCAATTTGTTATCACTCCAAGAAACTCCTCTAGGTTGTAACTCGAGGATGCGTGGTAACTTACAATGTTTTTGGGGTTTTCTAAAATGGATCAAGTCAGGTGACCTATATGACCTTCCACTCTCAAGACATGCATGAAACTCAATCAGGTACAAGGCTGTTAGTTACCACTGTTCAAAGGTTGACAATATGGTGCAGGGATGGAGAACTCATCATGCTGGCAGATTCATACATAAAACAGATACATATAAATGGCTAAATCATGATAAGGAAAGCACTTATAATTCAAATCACATCAACATGCCAAATAGGGTGATAGCTATTAGACATTAATTAACTTGAATATAACCTGAATAACATATTCAAGCATAAGCACAGAAAAGACAGAAATGGAAGCTGAACAACTAATAACAAAAGAAATTATATTAGGTCATGAGCAAAATGAGAAGCTTGACAATATTATTGGTTTACAAGTCCCCGAAGTCGAATCCTTTCCATAAAACAAGTCTTAAGCTTTATAGCCTTTACAAAATACTCAGATCCTAAAGACTTGGATCTGATTTAACAAAAATAAACAAAATAATTGTTTTTGCAAAATTAGGTTAAAAAACCCTAATTAACTACTTGTCTAACTAACTATAGAATTAGTTCACTGTATGAACCTTCAAATAACTAAGGCAACTGCTGGAAATCACTACCACTGGCCCTCTACTGGTTAAGTCACTGTTTCACTTTGACAACTAAGTGTTGGTGGCCTTTTCTCCCTTTACGTCATAGTAAAACTGAAGCACACCTTCCATGATTTTTTCTTCAGCGTCCTTCATCTTCAGACTTTGTCCCCTGAGCCATCCATATTCACCCAAAACTTGTCCTGTGTGTCAAAATTTAATTTTATGCCTCTGTCTGCTTTCAGTGGTTAAGAGGCCAAAACATCGGAACCGTTAGCTACCGAAAGCGACGCTTTCGGTGGCTAATGAACTGCCCCAACGTCCGCCTAAGCCACCGAAAGCCCTGTTTTCCAAGAATTCTTAGGTTTCTTTCAAAAATGTTCTTTTAAGTCTATCTACTCAGCTTTCTTCTTCAGCAAACTTTATGCTAGGAGGGCTACCAGTAGCCTGGCCTGTTTCTGAAAGCTAAGGGCTAACTGCAGCTTCAGCTAGGGTTTCCACCGTGGGGTGGCTGTTAGGGTTTTCCTTGGCCTCCTTCAGCTACAGTCTCTGAAGCCTAATCATCCTATACAATCTAGTATTGTCTTTTAGGTACCTTGTATTCAATCTTTTTAAGAAAATATATCTTTCTCTCTGCTCTAGATAAGACTTATGTAACATCTTGTTCTTACTAGTCAATGCAACATTATTTTTCTTTATTTCCCTTTCCAAAATCTCCATCTCATACACTTGCCTCAGCAATTGATTTATCCTTTGAGTCTTGGGCTTGCTGGAGGAAGCGTTCTCTGCTAGTTCTTCTTGCTCTTTTGGTGTAGGGGATGGTAGTTCTTCAGTCACTCCTACAATCTGCAGAGCTAGGTCTCCACCTTCCTCTTATTCTTCTTCAGAATTTGATTAGGGAAGGTTTAAAATGTTCTCACTGTGTGCTGCAACTTCCTGGCCCTTTTCACTGAAGTCCAAGTTTCTTTTGACCTTCTTGGCTTTGGAAGAGGAAGGAGCTTGTTCTGCTACTGCTGGGGATATAGCCCTTCTCTTTCTTCTCCCACTCCTTGGTGTGCTGGACTTTTTGGCAGGAGACTTCCCCTTCTCTTCTGGCTGAAGGCCTGTTTCAAATCCATTCCAAAACAAGAAATAAGACCATGCCATATTCCCCATTTTCATCAATTCTTGGATCAACAGTTGGACAAGGCCATGGTGAAACAGCCTATCAATAATCTTGGTTGGCTGAGCCTTCACCTGGTGTGCCATTTTTCCCAAACTCCTGTGTAAGTAAAAGAGCAAATTTAGTGGGCTTTTACCCGTGAAGTGGTTCATCAACTTGAAATGGTAAATCATAGCTCCGTTATATCTCCCTTCACATGTTATGTAGACCACAATGGCCTTCAGCAGTTGTCGCCACCTCTCTTCCAGCCAGGAGGATGGTACACTCTTCTTCCACACAACCCCTCTATGTTCAGGCTTTAGATAAGATCTGAACTCGACATCTTTTTGTATGGTAGTCTTAAACCACTTCTCTCCTGTGCTAGGAAGTTCAGTTCCTTCAGCAATTAGGGCTTCATCTATGTGGAATTCCTCTTTGCCTATGATTGCCTTGGATCCATCAAATGAGAGAGCAAATGCCTCAGCCACCTTCTGATGTGAACCTTTATCTTCTCACAAAACCTATAGCAACCAGCATCCTGGAACAATTTACAAAACTCTGGATGTGCCTCCAAATAGCTGATATCTCCCAGCTCCTTCCTGAGAGCAAGTCCTCCCTTCTTCATCTTGCTGAATGCCACTCCTAGGTACCTGCAAAAATAAGTTTAAGTTCTGTATGACAGTGTGTTAGCAAGATGCTTCTCGGAGATGGCTTTTTGGTGGAGAGAAATGCTAAGGTCGAAAGTGAATTGTATTGGAGCTTGGCACTGATTATGAGGGCTTTTGATTTCATGATGGATGCTGAGGTCATAAGGTGATGGTTGTAGTTGATCTTCTCGATAACCCTTGCCCAGCAATCATATTTCAAATCAACCTGGATACCCGTGAGCTTTTCTGCCGTTCTTTTGGACAAGTGGAAGAAAAATGAAGGTTTCAGATCCTATCAGTGCTTTATTAGTTTCATAACAACCTCCTTCACTTATTTCCACATGCAGTTATGCAGACTCCCATCCTTTCTGTGGTTTATCACGCCTTTTACTAATCGTTATCTTGCTGACAGGGTTTGATTTGACCGATTTATAACCGTTTTTCTCTATTGCCTTTTCGGTGGTGAACAGTCTTCGAGAATTTGTCTGTAAGCCGCTAAAAAAATGGCTTTCGATGGCTAATGAAATGATAATCCCTTCGCCCAAGCCACCGAAATCGTTTTCCCAGCGTCGCAGTGAAACCCAGCTTTCGGCGGATAGTGGCCTCGCTGAATATTCCTTTTAACCACCGAAAATCCGTCCTTTCGGTGGCTAATGAAACGTCAGAGTTTTCTCCTAAGCCACCGAAAGCATTTTTTCCCGCACGTCTTTTTGCCTGCTTTCGGCAGTTAAAGCCTATTTTGAACTGTTCGCTAAGTTGCCGAAAGCCTCACCTTTCAGTGGCTAATGAGTTGTTTAAAGTCTCGCCTAAGCCACCGAAAGCGCCTTTACCCCTATCGCTTTTTCTCTGCTTTCGGCGGTTAACACCCTCCTTGGTCTTTCCACTAAGTTACTGAAAGCGACACTTTTCGGTGGCTAATGAGTCGTTTGAAGCCTCGCCTAAGCCACCGAAAGTGTTTTTCCCATTTACTTGCTCGGGCCCGCTTTCGATGGTTTACCTTTATCCTGCGTTAAACTATTAGCTACCAAAACAAATTGTTTCGGTGGCTAATGAGCTATTAAGAACCCCGCCTAAGCCACCGAAAGCTATAACTTCCAAATTTTTCAACCATAGCAAAAACAAAGACCTTCAATTTGTTAGTCATCCTCAAATCTTTCATTACATGACTCGAATTCTTCATACTATCAAAATAGATTTATTTTGGGAGATAACACGAAGTGACATAGAATGGTCAACAGAATGTTTAGTCACCTTTAGGAAACCTCCAGAGAACAACACGAGAAGGTATTTCGGGATCTTTCGGTTGGTAGACCACGAGATAGGGGATTTGAGCATATCATTGAGTTGGAGGAAGGGACACAGGCAGTCATCACTGCTCCATACGGGCATCCCAAAAGATACAAGGATGAGATTGAGAAGACCATCAAGGAATTACTAGAACTAGGATATATTCGGTCGAGTTCTAGTCCCTTTGCATCATCAGTGGTCTTAGTTAAAAATAAGGATGGCACATTGCGAATGTGCATTGATTATAGAGCACTCAAAAAAAGACCATCAAAAACAGGTATCCCATTCCCAGGATTGATGAACTAATGGACGAGCTACGGGGTGCCAAACACTTTTCAAAGATTGATCTTCGCTCGGGGTACCATCAGATCCGAGTAAGGGATCAAGGCATCTCCAAAACAGCTTTCCATTGCCACTATGGTCACTATGAGTTATTGGTCATTCCTTCTGGACTTACCAATGCTCCAACCACCTTCCAGTCGTGCATGAACCACACTTTCAGAGCTCAGTTACGTAAGTATTTGCTAGTATTCTTTGATGATATTTTAATTTATAGCAAAACTTGGGAGGAGCATCTGAAACACTTAGATGAGGTATTGAGAATTCTAGAAGAAAACTCGTTTTACATGAAAATGTCTAAGTGTGAATTTGGCATGAAAAAAATATTGTATCTAGGACACATAATTAGTGCGGAAGGGGTACAGGTTCATATGGAGAATATTAGAGCCATCTGGGATTGGCCAACGCCAAAGATAGTTACTGAACTGAAGGGCTTCTTAGGCCTTTGCACATACTACAGGAGGTACGTAAAAAGGATTCTCTCAATTTGCTACACCACTCACCAATCTCACGAAGAAAGGCGCATTCACATGGACATATTTGGCACAGAAAACCTTTGAAGAAATGAAGACCATCATGAGTTCTTGTCCGGTTTTGGCACTACCAGACTTCTCACAACCATTCATAATGGAATGTGATGCTTAAGGAGAAGGACTAGGGGCGGTACTGATGCAAAACCATCACCCGAATGCATTTGAGAGAAGAAAACTGAAAGACTATGGGCACCACTACTCCATATATGACAAAGAAATGTTAGCCATCTTACATGCCCTCACTGAATTCAGACAATACTTGGTGGGCAGCAAATTCAAAATCAAGACAGATCATAACAACCTCAAGTACTTCTTGGAGCAGAAGGAGCTACATGAGCGCCAACAGAAACAGGTCAGCAAGGTGCAGCCCTATGATTTCAAGATAGAGTATGTGAAGGGTAAGAACAATGTAGTGCTTGATGCATTATCCAGGCGACCCGCTTCATTATCCCTCATGAGCATATCCACAGACTGGAGGTCTCTTCTCTTAGTAGGGTACTCCAAAGACAAGTTTGCATGTGAGTTATTGGATGGACAGATCCATGATGACAGGTACAGAATCATTGATGACATCATCTATTCCAAGGGCAGGATATACCTCGTCCCAGAATCAGCCTTAAAAAAGAACATCCTACAAGCATCACATGACTCACCATTATCAAGGCATCAAGGTTTCTTAAAGATCTACAGGAAGATCCGAGAGAGGTTCTCATGGAAGGGCCTCAAAGGGGAAGTAATGCAGCACGTTCGAGAATGCAGCATCTGCCATCAAAACAAGATCGAACACACTCATTCGGCAGGGTTACCTCAGCCACTACCTATTCCAGAGTAGAAGTGGGAAAGCATCTCAATGGCCTTCATTACAGGGTTACCAAAGGTACAGGGAAAAGACTACCTATATGTAGTAGTAGATCGGTTGACCAAATTTGTTCACTTCTTTGCTTTCTCTTTCAATTATTTAGCAGCACCGGTAGCCGAGTTATTTTTCAGAAAGGTCTTCCAACTACATGGGCTACCCAAAACCATTGTTAGTGATAGGGACAGTAAATTCACAAGTACCTTCTGGCAGGAGCTATTCAGTCTGGTAGGGACAAAACTCGCTACAAGTACGAGTTATCATCCACAAAGCGACGAGAAGACAGAGATTGTCAACAAGTGGGTTGAAGGGTATCTGCGCAATTATGTAGCAGGCCAACAGAGAACATGGATTAAATGGATGCACTTAGGGGAGTACTACTACAGTACTACTTACCACATGTCTATCCAGATGGCACCTTTTAAAGCATTGTATGGCTATGAGGCACTAAACTTCGCAGATTTAGCTTTTGGAGACAGCAGAGCACCCAAGGCAAAAGATTGGTATAGGACAGTCAGAATATCCTTAAGATCCTGAGGAAGAACTTACAGGCAACTCAGAATCAACAGAAGCTATAAGCAGACAGACACAGGAATGAAAGGAGCTTCGAGGTAGGAGATATGGTATATTTACGGTTGCAACCATACAGGCAATCTTCCCTCAAGAAAAAAGAAGCGGAAAAACTTAAACCTCGCTTCTATGGTCCTTACAAGGTAGTTCGAAAGGTTGGAGAGGTGGCTTACGAGCTAGAACTTTCGGAGGAGAGCAAGATTCACAATGTGTTTCACATGTCCAATCTCAAGAAAACATTAGGACAACACATTGCTCCATCCATCGAGTTGCCTCCCTTGGATGATGAAGGGCTATTGGTATTGATTCCAGAGAAAATCCTATAGGTAAGGGAAAGGAAGCTCCGAAACAGGGTGATTCGTGAGTATTTGGTAAAATGGAAAGAATTACCTATGGAGGATGCCACATGGGAAGGAAAGCAGGTATTGCGGCATCCTAGTTTGCAGTTGCTTGAGGACAAGCAATCTCAAGCGGAGAGAACTGTAATGTCCCCCTCTAATTAAGCATCCAAAACACCCGCTAACCTACTTAATTCCCATAGGTTCGAGCGGGTACTGCATGAGAGGGAATTGACTAAGGGCATTTGATACTTAGAACAGAACATGACATTCATTCAGTTTTAAAGTCATCAGTGGGATAAAAGAAGCCTTGTTTCTTTAGGCTTAAAAGTCAACAATAAATTAGAATTGCATGCATGCAAATGCAAAGCATAAACCCTAAAAGAGACATGCAAACCCTAAAAGCGCATGAGGTTCTATTTAAGAAGGTTATTGGACTAAAAAGACTATCTATTATTATTGTTGATTGATTTGGATTTTTGAGTAGCAGCACAGCGTGCAGCCACGGCTGTTGGGGTTGAAGACGATGTCTTCAGTTAACAAAGATTCGACAGTGAGATATCTTTCCTAGTCTCCTTTTGGGATAGATCATCCAGGTTTATCCACAACATTCATCATATACATCAGTATCCAGGGATCCAACACACTCAGGAGGATTATTGACAAATTCACGTTTTATAGCTGGAGATAGTTGGGAAACCTCAAAAGGATTCGTTGGGACCATAAAACCCAGTCTTTCCTCCGCATGTCAGCTTCCTCTTTCTCAACAAGCCTATCCTGTGGCATAATAGAGTGACTATCAACCATAGTGGAAAAAATCGCCGATTTTTTGGCGATGACATCGCGAAAAATCGGCAAACATCGACAAAAATCGGGACAAAATCGGAAAAAGTCGAGAAAAAATAGGGGAAAATCAGCAAAAATCAGCAAAAAAGAGAAAAAATCGGTAAGCAAATTTTGACCCTATTGAAGTACAAAATTTGCATTTTTTAATGCTTGTCGCGGTTTGCCGATTTTTGCTGATTTTTTTGTCGATGTTGCCGAGAAGATGTTTTTTGGACCCTCACCGATTTTTTGCCGATGCAGATTTTTTCCACTATGCTATCAACCATCAGTTTACTCACCTGGAGCAATTTTCAACAAAACAGAGAGGTTGGGGCGTGAGCAACAGAACAACAAATCAATTTGCTAGGGCACCTAGAGGAAGCCAAACCTCTGCATGTGACAGCCTATCTCAAATGGACTTGAGGTACGTAAGGTGTAAGGTAATGGAAACCCTAGATTTATGGATGATGTCACTAGGTGAACCAAGGCTTTGGATTAGGGTTTAGGAAGTGTGAGGCTTGATCCAAAGTGGGAAACAGGTGACCTATGAGGTAAGTACTAGATCTGGGGTTAAGGTACTAGCAACAGGTGAAGATTTTCGTTGCCTTGGGAAACGTAACCAATGCAGGGAAGGCAAGGACAGGATTGGGGCTATCTAATACCGATGGATAGACTCGATGGAATGGTATAACAATGTCACAATGCCCGAGTCACCAAGAAAAATTAGATTTCAGGAAAAAGAGACCAAAAAGAGGGGTAGCGCTAGGGTTGGAGATAAGTGCCTGTCAGATCCAGGGAAATGGAGTCACTATCTGCCCAGCGTTGGAGGAAACCCACCTGCGAAATAGCCCGATCTACAAACCCAAAAAGGTATTTGGCCGAAAAAGTCAGATCACGAAAAAACCAGCAGCAGGATGGCTAGCACTAGGGTTTGGGAGATATTTTTCTCAGATCTAGGGCAACCTGTCCACTTCTAGCTCAGCGTTGAAGGTGTTTTGGTGAGAGGATGACGTGATCTACAAACCCACGAAGGTATTTTGCCCGAAAAAATAGGTCACAGAAAAAGTCAAAAAAATGGTGGATAGCGCTAGGGTTTGGGAGGTCACTCTCTCAGATCTAGGGCAAACCAGCCACTCTATGATCAGCATTGAGGGTGATATGGTTAGGGGATGACCCTATCTACAAAACCCTGCAGTGGTTTGGCTCGAGATCAAGCGGGCCGTTTTTTAGTATTTTTTTGGTTTTTTATTATTATCAAAATTTCCAGTATAAAAATGAAGAAAAGCAGATGTCGATGGACTGAGATCTAGAAAAAGGGACTAACCTGTAGATCTTACCTGGAAAACCTTATAGATGCCTTGATGATGATGATCCCTGCTATCCCGATGAATTTGAGAAGCTTTGAGCAAGTTCTATGTCCAACGTTTTGCCCCAAGGAGTCAATGCGCCCTCTTTCCTGCACAACAAGCGTCAACCATATCAGATTTATTGCAACATGAGAAAAAAAGCTAAATGCTACAGAAAAATAGCAAGAAGAAATCATAGATCGCAATGACGCTTGTTGTCCGCCAATTGCACACCAGCAGCAAAAACTTTCCGAAAGCTGTCTCCTCACTTAGGAAAGTGGGAGAGGTGACCTTGGGGGCAAGCACAGAGCTAGGTACTATCACCTACTCCTAGCTCCTTCGTTTAGGCTATCTCCTAATGAAGCCAAGGGGGGTAATCCCTAACAAAGAGTTTTCTAAGGCTCAATGTGGTTAACGTGTTTTAGTTGGTTACCGATGCGAATGGATGTTGTTTAGGAGTTATTTGATTAAAGGTGTTTATTTATTCTGAGTACGACACATAAATCAAAGCAATCCACGTTGCTAACAAGAGATCAAAAGATAAGTTATGATTCTAGACTTTAATTTTGCATTCAGAGATAGAAATTATAACAGGCCACTGACAATTCATCAAAATAACATAATTATGCAAATTAAAAAAGGACCAGTGCCTTATGGAGTCAAAAATGCTGAATTGCGCAAATAATTAAATAACAAGTCTAGAAATCAAACTAGTGAATATTAGGTTGTGCGAGTGCTCTTGGTAGATTTTAAGAAATTTTAAGTGCTCTTGATTAGGGTGTCAACAAAGGTGTAATGTCCTCTTCCAGTTAGGCCTTGAGGCCCAAAACCGCTAACCTATGTGATTCCTATGGGTTCGAGCGGTCACTGACAGCTAGGGAATCAGCTAAGGACTGATGCCACCCATAGAAGATCTAGGGAAACATCATTTGGTCAAGAAGGGCCACCGGGGCCAAAGGCCACCTTCGGGCATGCCATCCAAGCATTATTTAATGATGCATGCACTTTTTAAGTCTCCATCCGCATGCATGCAAGTCAACGGCAAATTAGAAGATAAAGTGACCTGATTAGGTCAAAGATTAGGTTTTGTGCAGTTGAACTTTATAAATAGAGGATAAAGCGAAAGGAGACTTCACTTTTGATTATGATTATTTTGGGAGCTCTTGGATAGCAGCACAGCAGTTGGGATTGGAGACGAAGTCTTCGGCTAACAGGATTTCAGCAGTGAAGCATCTGTCCTAGTCTTATTCCGGGTAAGCCATACAGGTTCACCACTTGTTCTTCATTCATTCATCAGTTATCTAGTACATGGTATAGATCGTTGCAGGGACACGTGTGCAGCCGTAAGGGGGGGGTTTCAGCCAAAAAGCCCTAATCAGCTACGGGGCCTTCAGATCTCAGTTTTCTTCCGAAACCCAGGCACCTTTCTCATCATCAGCTTCATACTCCGGTACCTGGTGATTATTAGATCCATCAGTGCTCATCCGAAGCAGCAGTTTCGGGGTTCTAGGGGCGTGAGTAGCTGCCTCTCTGAAGCAATTCACTACCCTGCCTAGAGATCTCAGAACCTCCGCATGCTCCAGGCATTCTCTCCGTCACTGAAAAGCTATCAGCCCTACAAATTCTCAGTCCCATCGGACACCTCCTTCCTTGAGGGCGTCACCCTTTTCTAACTGGGGCGTCTTGCTGCTGGGGGTTCACCTGAAGCAGAGGAGATCAGCTCATCTTCGATCCAATTCTCAGTACGGGCAGACTTTCTATGGAGCAGTTCAGCCGGCTTATCAGGGGTAAGTGTTCATTCTATCTAGCAAACCCTACCCTAATTTTCCTATAAAATAGGGATTTTTGCATGGCAATTTGCATGCCCAGTTGTATCATCATATTTGTTTAGAAATAGAAAATATCGGGATTTGGGATATTAGAAAAGGTTTGTCAAAAGAGCCAAAAGAATATTCCAAGTTCACTCCATTGAAGACATGTCGGGCCCACCCAATATCCCAGGATGGTAACGCAGAGATTGACCAGCTAGCTGAGAAGCTTAGACAACGGGGTTCCAGCGCCTCTACTAGGAAGTACTTTGGAAAATTCCCTACAACGTCGGTGCGTTGATTACGAGGTTTTAAATTTTATTAAGTTATTTTTGCAAGATTAGAGATCCAGTGCCGTTTCTAAGTACTCCGATTTTGTGGTCGATCAGAGCATACTCCGGCAAGGAGAGAACGAAGTTAATTAATTAGGGGATGTGTGTTGCAAATTTTATTAAATCAATTAATTAGGACTTTCCGACAGAGAGCGCTCTTGACCCCGTCTTATGACAGTGGTTCAAGAGACTAAGCTAATCTAGGATGCCTAATGCAAGGGTATGTAGTTCTAAGCATGCTCTCCGATAGAGAGTGCTCTTGACTTGTGTTACTGCAAGTTCAAGAGTCTTAATTAATTCGTTAAGCTTAAAAGAGAAATAGAAACATAAAAATCTAACTACCCAAGAGTCTCTTTCAGGCTTTTTAGGGCCCTAATCGGGAAAGCAAGGGGGTAAGTATACAGAAAAGAAATCATGGAATGTTTAATTAAACCATCAAATCAATATTTTTCTTCATTTTCAAAACATAACCTAACTTAATTATGATTATGCAATTATCCTACCCTACTCTACCATTAGCAACTTATTAAACAAAAAGGAAAAAGCATGACAATGGGACGATACAGGCTTCCCCTAATTGGGGGAAGAGGGGTGTGGGAGCCGTGATCCCACTCGCTTTTTATTCATTTTACAATTTTTTGATGACTTTGCTTTTGCCTTTTCCTGAAAGAACAGGAAGAGAAAGGGATGGAAAGAAAAGGGAAGATTTGACTTTTTTTGTTCTTTGCTTGCTTCCTTGCTTGCCTTTAGCCTTTTGGCTTTTCTTGATTCTTCCTACAAGTAAGAGCTTTAAACAATTCAAACGTTATATGTTAACCAAAAATTTAAGGCATAAAACTACAACTAAACTCTCGAAGAGGGGTAAAAAACCAGCGATGAAAGAGGAGGAAAGAGAGAGCAGAAAGACCAAGAAAAGGGAGAGAGAAAAGGTAAAAAAGAGGGTTGTCCAAAAGGTAAAAAAGAGGGTTGTCCAAAGGCAAAAAGAGGGCTGTAAAACAATAAGAAAGAGGGCAGAAAACAGATAAGAAAGAGGGCTGTCCAAAGGCAAAAAAAAGGCTGCAAAACAGTAAGAAAGAGGATAGAAAACGACGAAAACAGGGTTGTCCAAAAGGTAAGAAAGAGGGCAGCAAACTGAATGAAGAGAAAGGGAAAGAGGACAGCAAAGAGGAAGGAAGAAAATTAAGTCAAGTAGGGCAATGGAAGGGAAGCCAAAGGATGGAAAGAAGTAAGCTAGGGCTTCCTAAGTAACCGGTAACCAAAATAACTTTATCTTGTGGATGGAGCACAAGAGAGAGAGAGTTACTCTCAGCTTTCTTTTTGTAGCAAAAGATGACGAACCCTGTAGGTCCTGCAATTACAAAGTGTTAAACTCAAAATGGTTGTTTTGAAGCATTGGATAGAAGCAGCTGAGCTCACACCCTTCTACAAACTGTGAAGCCTGAATCACACCAAAGCCTGAATCACACCAAAACTCAATGCAAGAAGTGAGATAAAAAATATATGCTAATATGCTAAGAAAATCAAATCAAGATCAACATTTTGTATTACTGACAACTCATGTCCATCTAGATATTAATCTACTTTGCATAAATAACCAAATTGAGATAACAAATGGCTATTCTACTATGCCAACAATGGCCTTCTTGAGCTAGCAAAATAATTAATCACATACAAGCATTTAAAGAAAGGAGTTAGAGACAATATCACCTCAACCATGAGGAATTCACCACAATCAAAAGCCCATAGACCTCCAAAGTCGAATATCTTTATTAACAATTCCAAAGCAAATGCTTGATACAATTTTCTCAGAGTAACTTTAACCCAAAAGATCCATCCGAATAGAGCTAAAGAATCCTCTATTTATACAATGAAAGAAGAACCTAAACCCTAAAACCAGACCTAACCGGATCGGCACATAACTGAGAGTTCCAAACCGAAACTAAAGAGTTAAGAGTGAGGGGAGGCCTCCACCTAGGCAAGGCGCCCCCACTCCAACCCTAAGCACTGAAATCAAGCCATTAATGAGCCCACACATGTGATGACGCCCCTGTGGAGAGAGAGGGGCGTGAGCATGAGGAGAGGGCGTGAGCTGGTAAGTGAAGACGCCATCTCGGTATGGAGGAGCCAGATCTAGGTAAGGAGCAGCCACTGCCAATAGATCATAATGTAATTACCAATTTCTGCCTCGATCAAATCATCAAACCAATGAGTGCTCTCCATCTCATCCAATTGGGGAGTTTAGCTGGAGATGACAAGACCGTTAACTGAATATATCTTTAATGCTCACTGAATGTTGACTGAAGCTAAGTTATGATAACTCCAATCATCATAAATGCTCATTGGCATGTCACTCTGTATTTCATTTCACTGAATTTGGATTAATTTGGAGAGTTTTGGATTTTCTCCAAAATAATCATTTTTTAATAAATAATCAATTTTTTCCCCAAAAATGACTTTTTTGAGAAAATATGCGTTATGTGTCCGAATGATGATCTGAAAGTTGGATCTGACTGACTGGCCGATCAGGAATGATTTTTGGCTTAAGGTTAGAGCCTTCAATCACTGAATTCAGGTTCCGGATGACTAATTTATTACAAATTGATTTTTTCCATTTAATTTATGGAAAAATTTAATTAAAAACTTAGGGAAAAATTTAAAAAATTTAAAAAATAATTTTTGACGCGTCCGTTAAAAAAATTTTGAATTTTTTTTTGAGGGTCCTAGTGACTTAGGACATGACCATGCTTTATTCTAATAATGCCTAATAGGTTTATATACACTTAGTTGGGCTCTAATAACCCCCCAAGCCCAGAATTCAAAATCGGGCATTCCAACTTTGAAGGAAACGGGAGAAAACTTTGTCAATTATACTCAGCTATAGGCAAAGCATAATTGTCAAGAACAAAAAACTCCCTAGAATACCTTAGTTGAAATTCTACGTCTTAGGAGACCGAACCACTCAAAACACCCTACTAGCACATTTTATAACAAACCCCGCGGGGCCATGGTCAAAATTATTCAAATAAAAAACTGACTAGCCAAAACTGGCTAGACATAAAGACGGATCATCTGATACACTGGAATCAAACATTGGTCATGTTTGTCAACTGACGACTCCTCAGGTAACCCAACTATGGTACAAAAAAGTGGATAACAACGCTAATGAAAACCCCCTGATAAAAATGAAGACAATCCAAGCGAGTTTCAATGCCCCTACAAAAACGCCCAAGCTGAAGTCACCCTCCTGTAGACAAAACAAAGATTCCCGAAAAAATTTACATCTCCCAACAATTTCCCAAATGCTAGGAAGCAAAAGACTTTCCAATCACCATCTAAGAACATCAGATGCAAAAGAGATCCAAAAATATCCACAAAAAAAGTTTTTCTATTATTCAGATCCAAGAGTCAAAGACCCATTACAAATGAGAAGCTCTCTCCTTTTAATAGGAATGAAAGAACCAAAATCATAACCACTTTTCAAATGAGTGGCTAAGATTAAAAGATACAAATGTCTAATCAATGGTTGAGATGAGCTCAACGTACAATACATGGATCAATATAACAATATAATATAGAAGTGGACTAAATCACCCTAAGAGAGGGGATCCCACTCAACAAGAAATAAATGAAGCACATGGTGGGTCCATGCAGTGTTAACTAACTCCCTTTGGGTGTCCCCATGGCACAATAAAAATAATATAAATTTTAAACTGTGAAATTGTGCCTCCTTGAGGAAATCATGAGCCTCCAAAAGCTCCAGAAAATAATATAAAATGCCCAAAAAATAGATGTGGGCCTATCCAGGTGCTGCAACTGCTGGAGAAGGTGTGGAAGACATCACTCTCATCATCAGATTTCATCCCATGCCATTTCTTTGCCTCAATAGCCCAAATCAAATTCTTAATATAGCCATTTAATTATTTTGTAATCTACCTCGGGAAACGTGAACCTGCCAAAACAACATCCTAAGGTGCCTGCGTTGTCCAACTAAGCCCACCAGGCTCTTTGGGAGGGGGGTACTATGGTACAATCAAGTGGCTTGACCCCCTATGCCCCATACAGCGCCCTAGGAGATCCAACAAAATCACCTCCCTGCTCAAAGTTGCCATCTAGTGAAGTAAAACTGCACCAGAAGTGTAAAATGAGCCTGACCATCTCTGTAAGTGCCCGAAACTAAAAACAAGCTGTCTCACTAGACTCAGAAATTCCAAATCCATCTAAGGTATATACCGATACCGTCTCAAGGTCTCTTCCTGATCATCTACTATATCAAATAGACAAAATAATAACCTGTAAATGACCTGTTGCCGCCTAATTCACACTTTAAGGAATAGAAAAGTCACAACCTGCTATGTGTGTCCTTGGGGGCAAGCGAGAGCTGGGGACCACTGTCACCACAGTCCACAACTCCTCCGTTTAGGCAAGATCCCAACAGAGCCAAAGGGGGAAGTCCCTACGGAAGACTAAGTTCCAGATTTATTAATTTGATTACAAATTAAAAGGATCTTATTAAGGTTGTGAGGCTAAGACTTTATACTATCTAAGGAATGACAAGCATCATGCAAATGCAAAGATCTCCTTTTAATGACAAGCAAACCTTGAGATAAATGAAGACTAGTACCTATTAACAAATGGAGTCTAAGGATAAATTACAACTTTACAAATTTACAAATGAAATTGAAATTTAAGTTAATTAACCCACAGTTTAGGTGTTATCCCAATCAAACTAGGTTACAATATGGACAAATGAATATTATAAACAATATAAACAATAATGAATGAGCAATTAAGCATCATTAACAATATCCACAGTTGTAACAGATTGAATAAAGGGAACAATTATTAAGCTCTTACCCAAAAATATTGTTGAAACGGAATGAATCAATTGTGTTACACAAGATCCACAGATTACTAAGCAATGTGATTACTCAATCAAATGAATTAAAGAAGCCGCCACAAGAGTTTGTGAAACTGAAAGGAAATACTTGTAACTGAAAAGTGAAAAGCTGGCAATGAAATAAAATGTGAAAGTGCTTGCAGTAAAAACCTTGAACAGCAAGGCGAATATAAATAGCAATGACTTGTGTTTGTAGGACGTTTTGCAATGTCTCTTGTAAATTTTAACAAATTTTATTAAGGTTTTTCCTCTTGAAGTTTAGTTTTCGAACCGGTGGTGTCACTACCCCAATTCAGTATTTCTCAAGTCAAAGAGGGAATGCTGGTGCGCTCAACAAAGTGGGAGCAAAACCCACCCGTAGCTCCCAGGTCAAACCCCAATGCCCCGGTGCTTACAAGGAGGACGTAGAACGCCTAGAGACCCCCCATGGTCTTCTACCCCAAGCAGCTTCCCAGGTCACTGTTTTTAATTAACAGGAAAAATAGCAAGATGGATGCCTATTAAACTAAGACTCCTCTATCCCCTGTCGTATCTCGCGAGTACCCCGAAGGGTGATAACCGAGTAGAGGAACAGGGAACAATGAAGTTGTTGTTGGTTAATTTTAGGGGGTAAATTTTAATCTTGGTGATTAGCATACAAGGTTTATTTTAAACTGTCAACAAGATCAACCAAGCGGTATCTCTTATGGGAGGTGCCGGTACTTGATCTTGGACTGAAAAAATAAAATGGGAAGATTGTAGCAGAAAAAGAAAGTTGTTTTGACTAAGCTAAGCCCCCACTTATCATGCTTTTCATATCCAACTTGAAGTCCCTAAAAGGAGATGACAAGTGGATAGAGGATACACCGGATAGGTGGGTTGTATGATTACCCCTTTAACAGAAATAAAAATACAGAAACTTGAAAAGAAAATTAGCTAAAGCTATGTCCTACCCGCACAACAATCTCTGTTACAGAGATGGTGGTCTGTAACAGAGATGGTGGGTAGACAAAAATAAAAAAATGCTTAAACTAACCTCACAACAATCTCTGTTACAGAGATGGTAGTCTGTAACAGAGATAGGTGGGTAAACAGAAATAAAATTATTAATCTAACCTCACTTCAATCCCTTAAGGGGAAGGTGGACAAACAGAAATGAAACTTGCAAATAAAAAACTAACTCTAAGCAACTACTTATACAAATTTACAGCAGAGAATACCCCAAAGAGAACTTCTCATTTGGGGTTTACAATCCTTTGGAAGAGAAGAGAAGAAGTGGTTTTTTGGGTCCCTTTTGGACCAAATTTTTTCTGGGTTTTTTCTGGGCAATTTAGGGCAGCATAACCCCCTCTTTCTGTGCAATTACCTGCAAAAAACCAACAACTTTACTTGCTGAAAATTACTGCAGAAAACTAAAACAGAAAAGTTAGCAGAGATTAGTCCAAACCCAGAAATTTTATTGAAAAATTCTGAATATGAAATTTTAGCAATTAGAAAATGAACTTTTAAGCATCTAAATGAAGTATTAACAGCAGATTTAAAGTTCTATACTAATATATAATGGAAGAAGGGTCTAAAACAAGGGTCAAATTCACTATACAGTGAATAAAACCCAGTTTTATGAGAAAAAAACAGAAATGGCCGAAAACAGATTTAAAAAAAACGGAACCCTTGGAGGAGCTCTTCTTAGCTTGGAAAACCTGTAAATAAACTTATGAGAGAGCTGCAAAATGTAAGCAAAGAGATGAGTACCCAATAAATCTACCAAAATACTTTGATAAATCTTATTAAAAACTCACAAATGGAAGTAGAAATACTTCTACTTACAAATCCCTCCACAAAATACTTTGTGGAGAGCTATCTAAGCTAATACAAATGCAGATCAAATAAATATACATACAAGTTACCTCACTAATCCAAGCATGCAATGAGATCCACACCAACAATTTGCCTCCAAAGCTTTCTTGATTAAAATGGCCCAACTAGGGCAAGATTCAATACAACAATAGCAAGAGGCTTGGGCCAAATGCTTGAGAGAATATGAGAAGAGAATGGGGAGAGATTTCAGCAGCATAACAATAGCATGAGAGATGTTGTCAAATGAGGGAGTGAGACCCTCATTATATAGTTGAGGAAGACCCCAACCCCTTGAAGATCAATGGCCAAGATTAGATCTAGCTCTAGATTAGATCTCCACCACTAGATCTAGGTATTTGACTTAATCCAAGTCTTGATCCATGCCTCATTCATTTTGCACTCTTAGATCTAGGGTTTTTGACCAAGCGCCCTCCTTAGATTGATTTGATGGCTTAGATGTGGACCCAAAGGCTAGGCGCCTCCCTAAATGTGGCGCCCCTTCTCCAAATGTAGCGCCCTCTATTCCATATGCTAGCGCCTTCTCCAATTTGGTAACGCCCCTCTATAACTAGACGTCCTCCAAATGTAGTGGCGCCTCTTCATATGCATGCGCCCTCCTCTATATGGGGTAGCACCCCTCTAAATGTAGTGGCGCCCCTCTATATGGGGTTTATTTTACTTGTAAAGAACCATGACGCCCCCTTTTTACATTAGCGCCCTCCTCTTTAAAAGGGTTTGGACCACCTCTTAACTAGGCTTTAGCTTTAGCCCTTTGCTCCAAGAAATATCTAACCTTTAGACTTTAGGTTAAATATATATTCACCTTAGATTTAATTTTTCAATTTAAATTTTAAATTTTTCCAATTTTGACATAGGAAAAATTAAAAATAATCTTGAAAAAATCATATCTTGGCCATGGGGGGGTGGAAAAATTTTGAAATAAATTTTCCTAGGCTTGGCAACCCCCAAACAAAATTACCATGGCATTATTTGATTTTTTCCTTCAAAATCAAATAACATGAATTTTTGACTTAGGGAAATTAATTAATTCCCTAGGAAAAATAGACCTTGCTTAGCCAAAAATGGTCTATCTCCTCAACCTCCTGTCTTAATGACATGGGACTCGAAGCAGTGGCTTAGGGGGTTTCATAGCAATTTACCTTGCATTCATAGCCCCTATTACAAAATGTCAGTGCTTGAGCAATTACATTATTACATCAAAACTGAGTTAATTAACCACCAAGGGGTGAAATTAATTAACTAGGAAAAATAAATAAAAATACAACAACATAATGAAACTCCGCAAGACTCTATACAAATGTCTAGCATGGTCACGAATAACATTTTGAACCCTTAGCCACCCCATGGACTTGACTGTTAGAACGCCCGTCACCACTTTGGAGGATTTTGAGTGAAAAACCAAACCAATTAAAATCGTTTATACAACAAGATTAATTGGAAAGGGAAAAAACACTCGATGAGGGGACTTCCCAAACAACCAGTTCCAGGGTGTGGCATCCATATCATATGAGCAGGGGAGCAGACATTTCGTTTTACAAAGGGGCAATTGCCCTGCAGAAGTGAAAAAATCCTCAGATTTTTCCAAGGTACAATTTGTACAACTATGTACATCTTCATGTACATGGAGTTGCCACCTAGTCGGAATAGGTGGGCAACATGACCATATACCAATAATGTAACTCAGGCTGACATCCATCTACTGCAAGTGTTAAAAGGCTAAGACATGCTCTACAAATCATTTAAGTAACAATCATACCAAGTAGAAATCACTTCACTGGAGGTACATCAACCAAATATATATATATATGGTTTTATTTATTATAACTCAGACCAGACTTTCAAGACTACACTCACTTCATAGTTGTAGTCAATTTGCTAGTGAAGGGTGAACGCTAAAATTCATAAGGTTATGGCAAAGGATGACTTCCCACTCAACATTGTGACACTTTGGATATGGAAAGGGGATACTCACTATAGCCATATGCTGGACAAACAACAACAAAAGGGATGGTAGTGCCTCACAAATGGGTGAACTACTTCAAAGGTGCTTACTCACCTTGACAAATGCTCACAATCCAACTCAATACAAGTAAGGCCAACAATCTTTAGATATAACCTTTAGGAGCCCTTGCTTTTTGGGCCTTTAATTTTCCACAGCCTTTGTCCACGTATTTTTTATACGGACTTTTATCATTTAGGCTTTATGCATTCATGTATGTTGAAAAACACTACTTTTCATGAATGTTCTAAGATATTTCATTGCAATATTTTTCAGAGCCAATTTCATTAGGATAGCCTTGCATTCACATATGTTGAAAAACACTACTTTTCATGAATGGGATTTTTTATAAGATATTCATTTTGTTTCCAAATACATTGTTTTGATAGCAGCGCTACTTGTTTCAGGTAAGCAAACACATCCTATGAAACTCAGAGCTGAGACACAAATAAACAGGGAGGCTTGTCCAACAAAGGCTCTAGCGAGGAAAGGTCCTCCATGCCACAAGTCAAGTAGTAAGTCGGGCTAAAACTCAACTGGAAGGTAATGGATGGGTGGAGACAATGGATGATGAAACCAACACTAGCAAGCCAAAGTATGGTGGGAATGACTACCTCTATTCTCCCTAAGGAGGGTAAAACCGATGATATAGGTCAAGAACTTCAAACTCTTAGTAGGGACATCAATACATAATATAGATACATTCAAGTCCACATATTTATATGACCGCCAGATCATGATACTAAATGCTAACACATGTCACAAAAATGAGTATAAGAGCAATGATAACCATAACACAATATGATATAAGCCGAGTCATAATCATGCAAATAATCCATTTGTCCAATGATAAAGCACTAATACAACTCTGGGCACTAATAACTGCTTTGCAAATGGCTAAAATGACTACATCAGTCCTCAAATATGAGTGTCCTGAGACTCCATCATGGCATGGGATAGTACTATAGTCCATCAATCAAATCATGATCCATCATAGATGCTCATCTCAACGTCTCATATGTAGGGGAACTAGATGAACAGTGTATTGAAATCTGAAAAATAGTATATGGTAGCCTGGCTACTATATATGTGATAACAATGTCATGGTAGAGATGGAAGGCATCTAAAAAATTTCCATGAGATATGGATGAATGTTGTATTGGCTAAAATAGTTGCATGATTATCTCGTAATGCATAAGAATTTTTCCATTATGAATATGCCTTATGAAATGTTTCTAACCATACAACTAATGCATTTGACTTGTAGGAAAGATCGCATACAATTGCCTACAAGAAAAGAAGGATGAGGCTTGTTATGAAGAACAAGTGACAACAATTCGAGAAATAAGACAAGATGAAGAATAATATGACGATACTTTCAAAGAAAAAAAGAGATCTCAGACACAGTGCAGTTATGTGACGCTGTTGAGCGACATCATTGATGCAGAACCTTCAACTATGAAGAAATAGCCAAGAAGAAAGGGAAGGAGTGCACCAATTCAAGAAGAATGATGTCTAGGATGCGATATCGAGACCTGAAAGGAAGTTCGTAGTATCTTCTATATGGATCTACAAGATCCAGCATGCAATACATGACAACATCATGGGATACAAGGCAAGATTCGTAGCACGAGGCTTCTCACAGAAAGAAGGCATAGGCTACGAAGAGACATTTGCAGCCAGTGGAAATTGAGGCACATGACAGGGAGACTCATGTGTGCAAATTAAAGAAGGCCTTGTATGAGCTCAAAAGGCACCCATGGGATAACACATACATGAGGAGCTTGAAGATCATTTAAAGTGATGAATATTGTAACCTTTGCTACAAGGTTGAAGATGAAAGCCTATAGAGGATGGCAAGCTCACAGATGGGTGCGAGAAGAAATTTTGAAAAGGTTCACGATAGAGGATCTTGGTATCCAGTGACCCTAGATGGATACATAGAATATTAGTAGCAGAGGAAGCTACTTGTTACGCCAGTACAGAATGTTTCAATGCATAGAGTACGAAAGGAAGAGGGGGAATGATGCTCTGCTTCAAAGGGAGTAACTGCAGAAGATCCCGAGGTTCGACATGGTACGACGGGATGGACAGATTACTGATGGCTCTAGGTTTTACTGAGAGTAAAGCAGATTCCAACCTTTGCTTCAATGTTGAAGGCGAAAGACCAGCGATGCTCTTGTTATATGTTGATGTCTTGTTCCTGAGAGGGAAAGAGGAACTCATTAAAGTTGCAAGAAGGAGACTTACTGCCAAGTTCAAGATGAAGGACTTAGGTATGATGCGTTACTTTCTAGGCATGGAGGTGTGGCAAAGTGCAGATGGATTCTCCCTTGGACAAGGGAAGTATGCAGTAGAGATCCTGAAGAGGTTCGAGATGATGGACTGCAAGGCCATGGCCACACCTATGGCATCGAACTTGAAGCTATTGAGTGATGCTTCATCAGATATGGTTGATGTCATGATGTATCGTCACATGACTTGTTCCTTGATGTACCTGACGAATATGAGACCAGATATTTGCTTTGTTGTGAACACATTGAGCCAGTTCCAAAAGGTACAGTTGATTATGGGATCAAGTATGAGGTGAATCAGAAGATTACCATGGAGGGTTATGTGGATTCAGATTGGGCAGGCAGTTTTATTGATAGGAAGAGCACTTCAGGGTGTTGCTTCAGTATGGAATCAGGTGTGATCTCTTGTTTAGCAGGAAGCAGTCCTGCGTGGCACTGAGTACAGCTGAAGCAGAGTATGTCGCAACTTGTTCGGCTAGTTGTGAGGCAGTGTAGCTGAAGAAGCTATTATCTGATTTGTTTGATCTCCAGTTGGATGCTACTTGTATATATTGCGACAACCAAAGTTGTGTGAAGTTGTCGGAGAACCCGATGTTCCATGACAAGTCGAAGCATATCGAGATTAGATATCACTATATCAGGGATATGGTGCAAAGAGGAGCAGTGAAGCTCCAGTATGTTGCGACGGACAAGCAGATAGCTAATGTGTTGACCTAGCCCTTAGCCAAAGTGAAGTTTGAATACTTCAGAGAGAAGCTTGGTGTTCTCCAGATCGAGGCTTCTTCCAAGGGGAAGTGATGAGTCTGTGTCCCCTTCTGACATGGTTGCGAGATGTGTTCCCCACATGGTCAGATGTAA
This sequence comes from Pseudotsuga menziesii, assembly GCA_001517045.1. NCBI lineage: Eukaryota > Viridiplantae > Streptophyta > Pinopsida > Pinales > Pinaceae > Pseudotsuga > Pseudotsuga menziesii. The sequence goes on along the minus strand of LPNX010384261.1, from coordinate 63,520 downwards.
GTGCAGTGCCCTTCTGACATCGTTGCGAGATGTGTTCCCCACATGGTCAGATGTAAGTCCAGTGCGCTTCTGACATGGTTGCGGGATGTGTTCCCCTCATGGTCAGATGTAAGTGCAGAGCCCTTCTGACATGGTTGCAGGATGTGTTCCTCCCATGGTCAAATATCAGTGTTGTAGAAGATGAAGACCTACATGGAGGCTAGGCCTACAACCAGCATGAAAAAGGGTTGGCTTTGTAGAACTTCCTATGACGAGTAGAATTGAGAGATAGCACCATTTGCTCAAGATAGCGGGAGCAGTGATGATGATGATGATGATCCAGCTTGATGATTATCCAGTTTTGTTGATGATCCAGAGACGAAGACTTGTGTTGATAAACTGTGTCAAAAGAATACCTTCCTAGTTAAGAGGGAGTGTTGATGTATTTGTAACTTCGGAATGTATTTACTTGTATATCTTATATTGTATTTCATTGTACCCTGATGTTTCTATCGGAGGAATAATTAATATAATAAAGTCATGTAAATTCATAGAGGTTAAACCTCCATTGTAAGTCGGGGCAATTGTCCCCACAGTTGAGGGGTACTAGGGTTATTAGACTCTCCTAGTGAAGTCAGCCCTAGTAAGTAATTGTCAAGTAGAAAACTAGTATAAATAGAGAGTGAGACTCTCTATTTGAAACACACACTCACTCAACTGTAGCGCATGAGTGAGAGAAAAGGAGCTCGCACAAGTGAGAGAGAGAACCACTGTCAGCGATCATCTTTGTGTCTTTGGGTTTTACTTTTGCTATTGGTGCTCATTCTATCTATGAGGAAGTTGCAAGGTTTCTCCTTTATGGTTTCCACAAGGAAAACTCTGTGTCTCTTGTCTCTTGTGATTATTGTTATGCATGTTATTCTCTCAGATAAGATCCTAGATCATATTGCTTAAATGATAAAAATCTAACACTATTAAACCAAGAAAACTTAGAAATTTGGATGAGAGAAAAAGAGGAATCGTAAGCCCTTTGAACTTGGGCAATGGAGTCTTCCAAGTGGGACTTGGAGGGATTGTGCTCTTCTTGGTATGCCTGAAAAGAGAGTAGAGTCAAACACGAACACCTTCATCTTCAAGCTAAGTAACCTGCAATCCTTTAAACACACTTATAGAAGAAAGATTAATCAAAACATGTTAACAACACAAGAAGCTTAGAGAAACATGAATTTAAACTAAAATAACATGTATATCTAAGATCATCTCATGTAACTAATCAGTAAGATAATAGATTAAAAAAATCTACTTCTCTTACCCTACTGAGAGATATCTCTCCTTCAAAGGCCAATAATTAATCCACAATATAAGCTATGAAAAGACACAGATTACCTCCCAATATGAGCAATAACTATCCACACACATGAAGAGAGTCACACGATTCTTGCCTCCATAGCCTTTATTCATAAATTTAATAAACTATGACAAAGTACAGGAGCATAGGTTCCTTGCAATTTTCTTCTGTCTTGAATGAAGAGAGAGTGCTTGCTTATATAGGAAAATCGGCAAGCTAGAGGGGGCGCAGCTTTCTCAAGGATGCGCTAACTTGAATGAGTTTCCTATGAGGTGGAAAAGAGTTGGCATGAATTAGATGAGGGCAAGAAAGATGGTAAGTTCCAAAATATGGGTGCCACATCAACCAACTTTAACCTACTCACTCAAGTTTCCATCCTTTCCTGGGATTTGCGCCCCTCTCAACATGAGGAAACATCATGTGCTTTGTTCAATAGGAAATAGCAACATATAGCTTTCCAAACTTGCCCGGGTAGTTGCCCTTTTAGTTTGTTAAGTCATAAAATTCACTTTTGGCTATTTTCTTTTATTTTCTTAATTGCTGAAATTTTTAAATATTTCATTTTTTGGTCTTTTTTGGGTTTTTCGAGTAATTATTAATTTTGGGGTTAAATAATTACTTGAAACCTTAGGAAAGTGGGTCTAGGAGTTAAGTGGGTGCTCTGAGTTAGAAAATGAACACCCCAATGGAAAAAACAACCTCCTAGCCACACTTTTATGACTTTTTGGACTTTTACAATTAACTTATGAAAAATAAACGTGTAAAAATGGAGAAATTAATTTTTTTGGAAATTAAAAAAAAACTATGGGGGACTTAGTACGTGTTCATAATGACTCAAAATATGGACATGCGAAGATCTGGGCATGGAATGTAATAGATCTGAAGACTTCAACTAAATATGGGCATAAATTTAGACCAGATCTATCATTTATCTCAGGCTGGGATAAACGTACAGAAGGTGTGCACGATATCTCATGGCTAGTCATTGTCTGGTAGCTGTTCGTTAAGTAAAAGGGATCTCATCTATTACCACAAAGTGCTTCAAGACATCTCAGGTCAGATCTGTTATTTCTCTAATCTAAAACTGTTCCAGCTTGTAAAAATATTGTGATTGTCCATTTTATGTTGAGTTTTCTGCTATTAAATGCAAGCATATGAGTAAGCTTCCTATGCAAATCCATTACGAGTTGAAACTAAAATTAACTAGCGAGAAAACGATATTAAATCCGAGAAACAATCGGTGAAATCCCTCTAGAATCAGCCATATTCAGAGTGGGATATTTCATCCATTGACCTACTTTTGTGGTCATCTATTGGAGATTAATAAAATTATCTTATCTAATCTTTATCTATGTTTTCTGTATAGCATAAGTATTATTTGAATTAAAAAGTCTAGATAAATGTAATAGAGGTTGTTAACTCTTGAATTTAATTCAAACAATTATTTCAATTCAAAAGTATTAATTTCCAACAAAAATTGGGATATTCCTGACATAGAATTGATAACTTGAAATAGAGAAATGATTCCATAAGCACCTCTAAACTTTGATTGCTTGAATCTTTGCCTTCAAAAACATGTTCTGGGCATTGTGAAGCCAAATCTTCAGATATAAATCCAGTGCCATCAGTATGTATCAAACGCTCTTCATTCAAAACATCAGCTTCAATTTTGTTCCTGCGCTGCAAGATTGGAGAAAATATTTATATCGAAACTGTTGATTAATCAAAAGAAGAAACATACACGAAAGAGAGAGAAGCATTGATTCTAAGTTTACATCAAATCAACCACACTAAGAACTTAAGTCTGCAGGAAAAAGAAATTAGTATACGCTGAACTAGTGCATACCGAACATGGTATGTCTTTTATAAAGCTAACCATAACATTTGAGATATCACGTCCAAAGGGAATGGTTTTTGAAAGAACCAACGTAAACCTGCAATTTCAATGGACTTTAACACTACAACCTACAAACTCAAAGAAATAAAAATTAATCTACAAACCAATTTTACTCATATATAAATATAGATATTAAACTCTCAATCAATAAAATTGTTAAGATAGATGATAAAATATCCAGATTGACCAACTTACCGAGCTATATACTTTTTCAAACTGGCAACAGTATGTATATGCATAAAAAGGCATTGTGCCTCATGGATAGATTTGTGAGACAAAATGTATGAGCTTCCTTTATCTACCTCTGCAAATGATTCAGTGCAAACAAAATAACATTTTACTGAGGATGACCATGGTTTTTTTATATCCTTTTTGTCCTTGTCACCATCCTTGAAAACTGTCATTCACAAAAAGCAAGATGAATATCTTTACTGGAAATTTTCAACTCCCTATAAGATAAAAATAAATTAACTAACAGACTGCAACTTGTAATTGTTTTTCCATGCTGTTAGCTTTGACTCTCTTTATGTCTTTTATTCATCTTACATTAATAAGAAGCATTTTGAAAGCATTCCAATGATTCTTCATTGCATTTTTAATATGCTAAATAAGATGGTATAGTTTTCAACTTAAACAAAATATGATAGATCACCATAAGCAAATGCAAATGAAGGTAGTGAGACACCACCATTCCACCCATGTGTGAGACACCACCATTCCCTAGGGTTCATCTATCCCGGCATATGTGTAGTGTGCATCCCCTTTGTCCTTCAACCGAGATGTTCACAGTTTTGGGTGTCAAGCTAGTTCCCTTAGCCTAACCTTGTTTTTCCCACTCTCACCCATGATTAGCAAAATGGTCAAGTCTGTAATGAGTATAATACTTGAGGCTCTGGTTTGAAGAGACTGATTACTTTGATTTGGACTTATTATTAATGTTTTAATACTTATGATCGCCAATTAAAAGCCACTTTATACTTTAGTCTTGCTACTAACATAGATAAGGAAGCATGCTTTATCCTTTTGTACCTTGCAGGATCAGAGATGTTTAGTTGGATCATTATTTTGATCATTTTTTACCTGGTCAACTTGGTTTGACCAAGTCAACAGCGGGATCCAAGATGAGTTTGGCCGACATTGTGTGATATTGCTTATTTATGGACTATTAGTGTTCATTAGATGGCTTCATGCTACCTATGGTGGTTTCTTGTGATGGCTTGCGTTATTTTTTATGATTATCAGCATTTACAGGCCTTATTTTTATTATTGTCTGGGCATGGATAGACCTTTTGATTATCCTAAGTTTCGGATGATTATTTTTCACTTAATTGAAATTTGAATATTTCCTCAAAACAATAAATGAGGAATATTTAATTAAAATAATCATTAAAGTATTAAATGGAGATGAATCAAAAACTCTCCAAAATAAACCAAATTGAATAAAGTAAAGGGCTAATTAGCTTAGCAAAAGGCATCTGGGAAGATTCCAATCATCACCAAACTGATCTATGTCAATATCAGAATGCTACAGTCAACTAGGCCTTGGGATTTGCACCTCCTCTCCTTGCATGGGCGAATTCCTCTTTGTGGCATGTTCTGAGTGGTTGGGTGATGCAAACAAGAAAGAGGGTGGGCGCCTTGCCTAGCTGGAGGCCACCTCGCCCCTTGTCATAACTCCGGAGCTCAATTTATCTCCAGACCAATGCATTCAGAGCTCCATTTACTTCACAGTTACGCCCTTGATCTCTCCTTGATGCTAGCGCTATGGCTTATGAGCCCTCTCTTCCCCCTTTTTGTATAAGTAAGAGGCCTTCTTCCTCATTCTAGATGGATGGAAGGAACCTCTTCCTATTGTAATGCTGTTGAGATTTTAAGTAATAAATTTGAAGACTTTGGAGGTCTACCGTGTGCCATCGGATGAATGCTTGTGTTATGAGGTGATATTGTAAAAGCTTTGATTTTCTTTGTTAATATTGTTGACGGATCTAGCTTAGAAGGTTATTCTAAAACCCATAGAGTAAATATTTACAATTGTTAATTTGTTTACTTGTGCTTTGCTTTCAAGAGGTAGGAAAATAACCAACTATACTTAGTTGTATTGAGGTTCTTTTTGTTTCTTGTTTTAATACACACTAGATCTAATATTATTGTGCAAGGAATTTCTCATAGTTTTGCAGGTTACAGATTCAAAAGAGGATTGGAACTCAGTTGTCTCTTCTCTTCCCTTTGACACCTTAACAAGACTAATTTAATTTGTTGCAAGGACTCCAAATCCATCAGCAAAAGATCAAGCAAGGGCTTGAATTTTTCCATATATCTCTTCGAACCCAATTTCTCTTTCATTTCCGGTTACTTTGTTTAATTATGCTAATCAAGTAGATCTCGTTCCTTAAAGGTCATTCATTTAAATTTACTTGTCTTAGCATGTTAGATAGATCTAGAAATACATTCAAAGTTTCATCATTTGACTAGATCTAGGCTAAATTTTTGGTTTCCATACTTAGTAAAATTTCAAAAAATTTCTAAGTTCAAAAAAAATTTCAAAATTTTTGTTTTATTTTATTTTATTTTTGTGCATATCACCATCATCTAAGTTTTTTTACTTGATGGTTTTTAGCAGGTGGGAGGAAAAATAGAGGGAGGTGCTCCTGAAAAATCAAGCTTAGGGCCATCCAGAGTACCCACGATCCATCTACCATCCCCCTCCTTCATTCCCCTGCTTTCCCAGGCACTTTTAGCGCCTTTTTGACCGTGTTTTCAAGGATCGAAAGGCACTCTTCTTTTTCTAGCATTGTAACAAGTTAATAAAGAGAAAGTGGGATAAAGGCTCCCATACCCCACTTCCTCCATTTGGGGGAAGCCTGTATCGTCCTTGTTTTCTGTTTCTTTTACTTTTACTTTTTTTTTCATGCATAATAATTGTTTAGAGTAGATTAGTCTTTTTGCTTTCATAAAAGGAAAAGAAAACTTTGCTAGTGTAGTTTTATTTCAGTCTTACTGCTTTTGATTAATTGCTAAAAGAAAAGAAAGAACCTAAAGCCTCTTGAATCTCACTGAAAAGTGGATCAAGAGCACTCTCTATCGGAGAGGATTTATTTCATATTTTTTTAGCTTAGCTTTACTGCTTTTTTTATCATATTGTTAAGTAAAAAAGGAACAAAAAATCTCTTGAATCTCACCGAAAGGTGGATCCAGAGTGCTCTCTGTCGAAGAGTTTACTTTCTAGTTTAATTCTTTTACTTTAGTTTATTTCTTTGGTTTACAAATCTCTTGAATCTCGCCATAAGGCAAACCAAGAGTGCTCTCTGTCGGAGGGTTGTTACAATGGCTCTCTTTCACCAATAATAAAATCGAAACAAACCAATTTACTACGTTGTGTATGCTCTACCCAGTTGGGATAACCAGAAGCAGTGTAGATTATTTAAATCCTCACATCCTCATCAAAGTCACACAAATAAAATTTACCAACATCCCCCAGGCGAAAATCCAACACCTAGATGTAAGTCGTTGCGGTGGCAAATTACCCAAAGGGAGCAGAAACAACTAGCCAGTGACCTCGAGGTACTAGTTAGGCTACACCCTCGCGATGTAGTGTTGAACATAGCCTCCGAGGCTCCAGACCAACCTACATATTCCTTCTAATAATCAACCTCATCTTTAAAATTTACCAAGAAGCACTTGCAAAACATTTCCGAGCATTCCATTTGGCACTAGTCTTTTTTTTAATTTTGCTTATTATTTGTCTAAAGCATTTACTATTTATCTGTTTCTCATATCATAGATGCTTTACTTTTAATTTGCAATTATCAAATGATTGGCTATCTTTAATTCTATTTTGCAAGCATTTACTGGTTATTTTATTTTTCCTTATAAAAAAAAGCTCCTAAACAACACCCATCCGCGTCACACATCTAAGTAAACTTTAAAAACTTTTGAACCTTAGAAACTCTCTGTAGGGACTAGTGTTGAACACATCTCCGAGACTCCAACCAGCCCACATATTCCTTGCGGGGAACCGCATCGAATAATGGTATTGGACATACTCCTCGCACCCTAGGGTATATCTGGAGTTCCCTTCCCCACATAAGTTAATCAACTCATATCCACATTAACTTAAAACTGACCAAGAGCACTTGCAACTCTTTTCTTTCAAGCAATACAACAACACTTTTTATCTGTGGACTCCATTTTTTACATTGGTTTTACATTATACAATCATCTGCTTCTATGTGCTTTATATATCATGTATTGATCTATATGTTGTTGTGATTTAAATATTTTCGTTGCAATACTAGTTCAAATTGATTATTTCATGTCAAAACTCCTCAAAAACAATTAAATCATCATCACACTAAAGCCTTAACAACCTTAGCAACTAATAGGGTCTACCCCCCTTTACTTCATTAAGAGTTGGCCTAACGAAGAAGTCAAGAACAAGGTGACAACCTTGACTGGAGACTTGCCCCCATGGACACACCAAGTGGCTTGAATATTTTTGCCACAATCCCCCCAGGTGTGTGAAAGGTGGCAACATGTAGCAAACCTCACTTTCAATAGTTTGATTGTACAGAGAAGAGGGGTGCGCTACCTCACTTGGGAAAATCGTTTCGACTTGGTACTTCGTCAAAATTGCTTCAAATTGATCGAGACAAGATAAATCATCATTTGCAAGGCATCTACAATATTTTTCGGGTAATATATACTCATAATCTCTTGTTTTAAATTTCTATTCCATTAGTTATAAAATTCTCTAGTGAAACTCTCATTTTAAAACCTTCGATTTTTAGATTTATAGGATCTGGTTTGCGGTTGGCTTTAAAACTTAAAACCCACCTTGGAAATAAATTAAAACCCCTTAGTTTAAATTTTCATGATCATCGGACTCCATTTTCCCATCTTAAGCGTTGGTCTACTTTTGTAGGAGAAGACGCCCTCCTTGGGAGGAATGGGTATTTCAGAAACCGCGAACTGGGTTTTGCTGGTTTCACTTTCATTTGCTTTATCATACATCCAACAATCAATTTGAGTATCCAATTTTGTTTATTTTCACTGTTTTTCCCTAGATCTCATTTTTCTTCTTAAAACCCTTGGGTAAAATCGGGGCTTTTCACCTAGATGATCGAAATCTCTTAGTAATTGTTTTAAACTCTAATTAACTATCCCACTAAGAGATTCTACCAAGTTTCCCTGGGTCATCTACTCATAGGGATGCCCCCTAGGCTTAGTATTTTCACTGAGTCCGAAGTGTCAATATCCTTGACTAGCGTAACATCTGAGTTCTTTCAGAGGTCTTGGATATCGTAGGTCGCAACTTTAGTTTTTAGTTGCCTTTCCTCTGTCGTCCTGAATAGGATCACCTTACGGGCAACTACAAGATTCGTGATAACAACATTAATAATAAAATGGAAGAGCTTGTTCCCGATAGCAAGCAAAAAAATCCTTGTTAATAAGTTTAAGGCTCAAGGATCAACATGGATTTGAAGTTTTATCTACACAATACTCCAAACGTGTGCTAAAACAACTTTACAATCCCAACCCAGACACGAGGATGAAATATTTTCAAGAAAACTGAAAATTTTAGTGGAAGGTTAGCTCAATTTTCAATCAGCCACTTCAATTTGTGTTCTACCAATAGAAAAAAATGGCAAATATGGTATAGCTTAGACATTGCATCTATTAAAAATCCTATTGAAAAACAAAATTCCATTTAAATCAATTTCCTTCAATGAGAAGGAAGGAAAATGCCCACAAGTGCATAAACCATGCCCGCTATATATCACAATATATTAAAGATAAAATTCTTCAGTGAATATATGGAAAATGTTCTCATTTGTCCTGCACTTTTCGTTTCTGATTAGAGTACTGAATCCTGGTATTGAATTTATTGTAATATTATACAGTACACACAGCTTTCTTGGACCCATTGACTACAAATCTCGATCTGTAAGCACAAAGAAGAAGCCATATAACATGCAAAACCTCTTCAAAACTACCGAAAAATGTTTATGCTCTCAAATTAACATAATTTGATCATGCCCATGCAATGCTATTAGAAGTTTAGAACTAGCTATTTCTAATTAGTTTACAAATACAATAAACATGAACTCTTCTTAAAAAGACATTAATCCTAGAAGAGAGGCCAATGAAACAATTCCGATGATCGAGGTGTGAGAACAGATCTGAACAATATAAAACAATGTAAAAGGTACCTAAAAGTTAAAACATATGATCTAGCAAGTGCCTACCAAAAAATTTGTATCGACGTAAGCCTACAAAAATCCCTTCTCTTGCCAGTCTCTGGTATGTCTTTCTTTCCTCTATTGTCGGTTTATAATGCCCATTTTGGTTCTTTCCATTTTTCTCTACATCTTCTGGAGGCAACTCCTCAGCAAAGTGGACTTGCAGGATAGAGTCACCTAAAACTCTTTGCAAATGAGTGCTTGTATTTGCCAAATCTGGGCCCTGAGTGACAAAAGCAAAATAGTGATCTATTTTCCATTCATTTTTTTTAAAACAGAAGCAAACTCTAATGTACCAAGAACTCTTGCAATGTCCAAATTTTATTAAAAAGATCGTACTATAAGAAAACTACTTTTTAGAAAGCAATTTTTTTTTGCATAATATGCCTTATATTATAGAACAAAATTTACATAGTAACAGAAAAAAGGAAAGACCAAAATGAAAAACAAAACAGTATATACAATGCAGAATCATATCCTCTTCCTGAAAGCAACTAAGGCAGCAATGAACTCAAAAAAGGCTCCAGTGTTGAATTCTTTGGCATCCTTTAAACGATTATATGAATATAAGAAGTATTTAAAAAAAAAAAAATCTGTATAAATAACCCATCTGATCAACACACAAATACCACACTTGAGTTGACAGCAAGCACTCAAAAGTGAGGATAAATTTTAAATAAAAATCAGGATATTTCAGATTAGATTTATAAACCAACTACAAAAGTGAACCAAATGAACAAGACAAAGAGAATATGCAGATTGTGTGATTAAGAACTCAAAGTAAATGCATCAAAGCCAACCAAATCATTGCAATACTATCCAACTAACAGCTAACCAAGTGGTTCTAACTTCTAAGCAATGTCACAAGGTTCGGGTTCGCCGACCTTTAGGTTCGATTCAGGTTTGAATTTTCCAATGAGGTTCGGATGAGGTTCGACATAGGTTCAACTATATACATTTTTTAAATTTTCAAAAAAATAAAACTTATATTAAAAATAAATATATATTAATATTTTATTTGTTTTAAACTTTTATATGTTGTTATATATATGTATATAAAACAATATATTAATATTAATATATCGTTTTATATATATATATATATATATATATATAACAACATATAAAAGTTTTAAACAAATAAATATAATATATATATAAGCATTAAAAATAAACATAAACAAATATATAAAACAATTAAAAATAAACATAAATTCAAAACAATTAAAAATATACCTTTCCACAATGCCCAAAGGCAAAGTGCTTCCTTTCGAATCAATTCTTCGCTGCAGTTGCTTTGATCCACCCCCTCAGTGAAAAACCGTAGCTTACCTCGTTGTTCTAGCAGTCGCATTTGACCGAGCAAAAGCAGAAAAATAAGTTCGAAAGCTCCATCCTGAAGTCCCGAATCCATACCTATCGTGTAAATTCTATACTTGGGTCAGTCCCGATGTGTTACTATTTGGCTGCAGCGCAAACTCGTGAAGTGACTGCACCATATGTCGTGGCTTTGAACTCATCGAATTCCGCCGTCCAGAATCATGTCGGGTCAAGGCTTCAATGTCGCGAGGTATGGCAAGGGTTTGAGCTTCGCACTGTGCAGCGTGCCTGTAGGAGACTTAGCAGACATGGGTGGAGATAGATCATGGTAAAAGACTTGGAGGGTGAGGGTGGACTCGCGGAAGAAACCACCACGAAAAAAAAACCCTAAAAAACTATTAAATGGTGGTTATGAGGTTTGACGAACCTAAACGAACCTAGTTTTTTTTTTAGGTTCGACGAACTTCAAACCTCATGGTTGAAGTTCGTCGAACCCTGTGACATAGGTTCTAAGAGCTAGAGACAAGACATAATCAAATCAAGTTAATGTATTATGCAAGAGACATAGATTACATCATAGTAACAACACATGACAGGCTACCATAGGTCCAGTAGCATGCCATAATGGAAATGGATCGTCTGCACTGGTGGGTGAAAGGATGATGAGAGTTCACTGCTGCAATCTGCTCAAAAACTACTCTTTGAATGTTCAATGTCTTCTCCCCTTGTATATATTGAAACACCAAACACCATCAGCATAGCTCCCCTAATTCTCTTTGGAAAGAAGAAACAATCCTGCTAAAGCAAATCCTGTTTCATTTATAAAACTTGTAAGCCTTTGAACCCTGGTTTATTTAGGACCAAAGGAATCCGCCCATAAATTGTAAAAAATAATAATAAAAGCAAGTGGGATACCCAGCACCCATTTTCCATCCCCTCTAAGGGATACGCGTCATTTTTGTGGCATCTCTTTTTGCTTTTTGTTTTCAGTTTGTAACCACCAAAGTTGTACTTAGTGGAACTATTCAACTGAGCCGCCGAAGAATGAACAAATCGATTGTTCACTATCAGAAGTTCAAAGATTCAGAAGTCCATTTAGGCCAATTTTGACCCTTTTCAAAAATTTTGCATGTTCATACCCCTCGGGGAATTTGTAAAAGTTGACGTAGAATGACAGCTTATGTAAAAGACTTGGCTTTCCTAGGACTTAGACATCAATACGTTACTCCAATTTTTTTTTGTCCTTGTTAATTATATGTTGTTTTTCAACGACTTATAGTTTTCAAGTTTTTCACTCAAATCTCCAAAGCTGGAGTAATTGTCTTGATGGTTAGGCCTTACGAGGATATTAAAGTGTAAGTCTCAATGTATATTACCATGCTAGTCATCGATTTTGAGTTATATGAACATGCACTAGGTCCCCCCTAGGGATTTTTTAAGTTTTCCCGTAAAACAGGCCGCTTTTTTATGTTTTAATTGTAAAAATTCAGTGTCATAAAAGTAGTGTTAGAAGGTGGAATTTGCCATAGGGGTGCTCATTTTCTAACCCAAAGCACCCACTTTACCCCTAAACCCCCTTTTGAGAGAAAACGAGCAATTATTTATCACTTTATTTGATTTTCTCTCGAAAATGGCCAAAAAGACAAAATAAAATAAAAAACCAGCATCCCACAATCAAAGAAATTTTGTCCTAGACATGTTTAAGTTGGATTAGGATCATATTGGAGATAGACTGGGATCAAATCCATGAGATTGGCACCTTATCCAAGTAGGTCAAGTTCACTCAAGAAGAGTGGGGCGCATCTCTCTTAAGGAGGGTGCAATCTCCTATGTGGCGTCATATGTTTGGATGGATGGTAATCACAAAGAATGTGGGCGCACCTAGAGAGGTGACGCCCATCCCAAGCAATGTTACAAATATCGTGTCGGCGAATATATCGCCGAGGGTCCAAAAAGAAATTATCGGATTTATCGGCGAAAATGTCGGCAAACATCGGCAATATATCGGCAATGTAAAAAAATACAAAAAAGAAAAAAATCACAATATATTTGAAAAAATCGGCAAATATCGCCAAAAATCGGGAAAAAATCGCCAAAAAAATGGGGAAAATATCACTGCGATATTTAACGATAATATCGCCAGTGAGTTAACATCGCGATATATCGCGATGTTGCCGATATATCGGCGATATTTGTAACACTGATCCCAAGAGCCCACCTCTCAATCAAATCCCCCAATCAACTCACGAAACTCAAGCTAACTCCCTCTTTTGGATGCGCCCCCTGGGTCCATTTTTGCTATTTAAGCAAGCTCTTGCTCTCATTGTCCTCATGGTCAGAGAGGACAGAAAGGACGTTCAAGTCTTGTACTTGTAATCCTGTAATATTTTATAAAATAATAGAAGGATTTGGAGGAAAACATAATTGCACGGGTACCACTCCCGGGATTTTGGTAACCCGTACCTGACGTTTCCCCGCTCTTGGGAGCTTGGGAGCTGGTACGAAACGTCCCCTTTTTGATGGGAGCTTCCTTGGGAACTTGGGAGCTTTTCGGGAGCTTTTTGGGAACTTGCTTTTGCCGCTCCCTTTTTATTGGGAGCTTCTACAAGCTCCTGACCATGCGGAGGCCAAAATCATAAGAAAAGTGTTGAAAATCAATTTGAATGATTCAAGTTTATTGTGTCAAGAAATCACCAATAACAAAAATTTCAATTAAATCTATCAATAATGTCATTTTTTTATTTTCAAGGTTATATAAATAAAGAGGGCCCACACTTCTTAAATGTTTAAATCCATTCACACTCAATATACATTGCAAGTGTTCTTAAGTGAATATACATAAATTTTTTACAATACTAAGATATTGAACTACTTTAATTCATATCTCAAATGATTATAGCTAGCTTATGTTATTCATACTGACTGATATAGCAAATTAGGATCATAAACCATATCAAATTCAAGATACCAAAAGATTTGAAAGTTTGTTAGTTGAACTTAAAACAATCAAGTTCATTCAAATTAAAAGTAAGTAGTAGTTACCATAAAAAAAATGCAGAGGCACCCAAATACTAAGAACTCTTAGGAGCAATGTGAGATTACAGTGAGATTTGTATAATGTGGACCTAAAGGAGTGTTTCCGCCTAATTCACACTTTATGACGCAGGAAAGTCACAACCTGCTATGTGTGTCCTTGGGGGCAAGTGAGAGCTAGGGACCACTGTCACCACAGTCCACAACTCCTCCGTTTAGGCAAAGTCCCAACAGAGCCAAGGGGGGTAGTCCCTATGGGAAAACTAAGTTCCAGGTTTATTAATTAATTAAAGATTAATTAAAGGGATCGTTTAATAAAAATGAGGCTAAGACTCTATATAAAACAAGACCAGTGCCTATTACAAATGGAGTCTAAAGTTAGATTATGTCTTTATGAACTTTACAAATAAAATTGAGATTTTAATCCGCGATTAAACTATAGTTCGGTGTCTAACAATGAAATATATGAATAAACAATATAATTATAAACAGTAGGGAAATCAAACCATAAACAAATGTGTAGATGATTTACCAATATGGACAATGAAACAGATTTACAAAATGGCAGAAAATTGTTATGAACGAAGATTATTAAACCAGCAGTAAATTTAAAGTGTGAAAAGACTTCAAGCAGTTAACATTTACCACATGACCATTTGTAAAATCGAAAGTAAATAGATATAACTGAGAAGTAAAGTGCTGGAAGTAAAAATTGTAGTGCAATGTTGGAGTGAAAGCGTGTTGTGAAACCGGTTTTGCAAATGTCTCTTGGTTTATTTTAGTTAATTTTATTAAAGTTGTTCTTCTTGGGTTTAAGTTTTAGAATCGGTGGTGTGACTACCCTGATCTAGTTCTTCTCAAGTTAAAGAGGGAGTGTTGTTGCGCTCAACAAAGTGAGAACGAGCCCACCCATAGCTCACAGGTCAAACCCCAATGGCCCGATGCTCACAAGGAGCACGTCGAAGCGCCTAGAGACCCCCCACGGTCTACTACCCCTTGCAGCTTCCGAGTCACTGTTTTTAATCAACCGGAAAATTGCTAGATGGATGCCTATTAAACTAGGACTTCCCTTTCCCCTGGTCGTATCTCGGAGTACCTCGAAGGGTGATAACCGAGTAGAGGAGCAGGATGTGGGAAGTTGTTGTTGGTTAGTTTTAAGACTTAATTTTAATCTTGATGGTTAAGATGCAATGTTTATTTTAAAATGGTCAACAAGATCAACCAAGCTGTATCCCTTATGGGAGGTGCCGGTATTTGATCTTGGACTAGGAAAATAAAATGTTTGATTGTAGTACAAGAAAAGAAAGTTATTTTAATTACCTAAGCCCCCACTTCCCCTGTTTTTCATATCCGGCTTGAAGTCCCTAAAGGGAGATGACAAGCGGATAGAGGATACACAGGTTTAATGGGTTGTATGATTACTTTTAAACGGAAAAATAAAGTTGCATAAACTTGAAAGAAATACACAACTAACTACAGTAAACTCATCTCACAACAATCTTTGTGACAGAGATGATGGTCCGTCACAAAGATAGGTGGGTAGCTAGAAATAAAACTAGTTATCTACCTTACTTCCTAACCTACTTACTAATCTATCTACTTATGGATTACAAATGGTTACAAAAACTTTATAGAATACCCCAAGAGACTCTCGTTGGGGTTTACAATAAATCAGAAAAAATTGAGAGAGAGAGAGTTGAGGGTTTGAACCCCTTTTGAACCGGTTGAAGGTTGAGGGAATCCTGGGCCTATTCGGGCAGCAAATCTCCTTCACTTGTGCATAACCTGTCATAAACCAGCGAGCTATCTTCGCTGGAAATCACAAAAAACACTAAAAATTTGCTGTTAAAAATTTAGTACAAAATTTACAAATTTGCATAAAAAAATCCGAATGTGAAATATTGCAGAAATAAGAGATTTAGAGGGCTGGAAAATGAGTTTCCAGCCACCTGAACAATGTTAATATAGCAGAAATAGAAGCCCTAACTAATATATAATAGGTTGGGGCCCTAAAATGAGGGTTATATTCACTATACAGTGAATAAAACCCCTTTTCAGGAAGGCTGAAAGTCAATGGCCGAATTTAAAAAATTGCCGGAATGATATTCTTGGAGAGATCTCCTTGCTTGGACAACCTGCAAGTAAATCTATGTCTGCAAAAAATTGTAATCTTAGTGATGAATATCTAATAGTTCCTGCAAAATACTTTGAAAGAAGATATTAGATCATTCACAAAAGAAAGCAAAAGCACTTTTACTCTCTAATCTCTCCACAAAACACTTTGTGGAGAGATAACTAGAATAATACAAAATGCAAACTAGAAAAACACAAGTTACCTTACAAATATTTGGATCATGAAAGAATTTGCAGCATAGTATCCCTCCAAAGAATTTTTATTAAATGGCCCAACTAGGGCAAAGCTTCAATACAAAGTGTAGCAAGAGAAGATGAGAGTAACAAGAAATTTCCGGCAGCATAACAATAACATCAGTGATCATGAATAATGAGGGAGTGAGGCCCTCATTAAATAGTTGAGGCAAACCCCAACCCCTTGAAGATAAATGGTTGAGATTAGATCTAGATCTAGGGTTTAATCTCCACCACTAGATCTAGGTATTTGACATTCCATTCTTCTCAATTAATCCACACCCTTGGATTAATTTTTAATCAATGGCTTAGAAGCCTAATCCATGTTCTGAGCATCCTCACCATTGGATCTAGTTTTTTGACTTAATGCTCACCATAGATCTTGCCTTTAGGTTTTAAATAAAATTAGAAATAGAGTGGGCCCAATAGCATAGGCGCCCCCCTCTAGATTTGGTGTTTTCCTCCAAATCTGGCGCTTCCATCTAAGATAGCGCCCCTCTAAACAATAGTGGCGCCTCCCTTAATATGGCGTCCTTTTTCAAAAATGGTGGCGCCTCCAAGTTTAGCGCCCCACTAAACAATGTAACGTGCTCCATTTAAATGCATTAGCGCCCCTCTTAATCTAATGGCGCCTCCATATATGGTGATTTTTTTACCCTAGCGCCTCTATTTTTATTTGGTGGCGCCCTTCTTTAAAACGTGGTGCATCTTCTTATTTAGTGGCGCCCTCTTAATATAGCACCCCTCTAATGTGCTAACGCCCATCTCCAATGTGCTAGCGCCTCCATATTATGCATATGTTTTACCTTTAGGTTGACGCCCCCTCCATTTATGGTGGAGTTTCTTCATACTAGCGCCCTCTTCTACACTAGATATGACGCCCTCCATATATGGTGAGGGTTTTAAACTTGGACGCCTCCTTTAGTGGTAGTTTAGACCACTTTAAACATGACTCTAAACTTGGCATTTCTCCAAAACATTATTTAACCTTTAGACTTAGGCTAAATTTAAATTCACCTTAGATTAAAATTCTCAATTTAATTTTTAAAATTTTTCCAATTTTGACTTAGGAAAAATTAAAAAATAACTTGAAAAATTAATATCTAGGCCATGGGGGGGTGAAAAACTTTGGAATAAGTTTTCCTAGACTTAGGAACCCCCAAACCAAATTACCATGGCATTTTTTGATTTTTTACTTCAAAATCAAAAAATGTGAATTTTTGACTTAGGGAAATTAATTAATTCCCTAGGAAAAATAGACCTTGCTTGACCAAACATGGTCTATCTCTTCAACCACTCATCAGAATGACATGGGACTCGAAGCAATGGCTTAGGGGGTTTCATAGCAATTAACTTTGCATTCATAGCCCCTATTACAAAATGCCATGCTTGAGAAATTACATTATTACATTGAGAACTGAGTTAATTAATCACCAAGGGGTGAAATTAATTAACCAGAAAAAATAAAAATAAAAATACAACAAAAGAACGAAACTCCGCAAGACTCTATACAAATGTCTAGTATGGTCATGAATCACACTTTGAATCCTTAGCCACCTCAAGGACTTGACTGGTAGAATGCCCGTCACCACTTTGGAGGATTTTGAGTGAAAACCAAACCGATTAAACTCGTTTGTACAACAAGATCAATTGGAAAGGGAAAAACACTCGATGAGAGGACTTCCCTAACAACCAGTTCCATAGTGTGGCATCTGTATCATATGATCCACACTTAGCACATAAAATTACATTAATTTTCCCACGCAGGGGAGCGGACATTTCGTTTTACAAAGGGGCAATAGCCCTGCAGAAGTGAAAAATCCTCAGATTTTCCTAAGGTACAACCTGTACAATTATGTACATATTCATGTACATGGAGTTGCCACCTAGTCGAAATAGGTGGGCAACATCTGGCTCCAACTAGGGGACATGTGTTCGATCATCGGAGAACGCATGAGAACTCCAGAATCCTGCAACCACAAATTTCTCACCAATAACCAACATAAGACCTCTAGCAAAACCAATAAATAAACAATAAACAATATAAATAAATGAAATTGCTATACATATATGCATAAACAATAAACAAATGAAATAATACAAAACTTTTAAAATACAAGGGAAAAGGGTTAGGAATACGTTACAAAGGGTGTCCTTTTGGACACCATGTTGACTCTATGTGTAATAAAGCTTGAGCTGTTGACCATTCCTTGGAATGTTCAATGGCTTACCATCCAAGTGACTCAGGTTGAAAGAATTTGGACCTGCAACTGATCTGATCACATAAGGGCCTAACCATAGGCTATCAAATTTCCCATGCTTCCCTGGCTTTTCTTTGCCTTTGTCCCATAGGACAACTGTATCCCCTACTTTGAAGTCTCTCTGTCTAGCTGACTTGTCAAAGGTTTTCTTTGTCTTTTCCTGACTTTTAAAGTTTTGGTCATAAGCATTTCTCCTTATTTCATCCAACTCAACTAACTGATTTACTCTGTTTTGAAGTGCAGACTCTTCTATGTCAAACTCTCGGAGCAACTGATACACTGGCAGGGTAAGGTGAATCGGCAGCTGGGCTTCTACACCATATACCAACTCAAAAGGACTCTTGCCTGTAGATGCTTTCTTTGTTATTCTATCAGCCCATAAAGCATGTTTTATTTTACTGTCCCAAGAGCTTTTGTTTTCCCCAACAATTTTCTTGACTATGGTCATTAAGTTTTTGTTACTAGATTCTGCTTGACCATTTCCTTGAGGATAATAATCTGATGCATGAGATAAAACTATGCCATACTTTAAACAAAATGCATACATTTCTGCTGAACAAAAGGCTTTAGCATTATCTGTTACTATCTTTGAAGGCACTCCAAATCTTGTTATTATCCTATCTTCAAGAAAATCCATGACTACTTTTTCATTTGCAGACTTAGTGGGAATGGCTTCAACCCATTTAGTGAAGTAATCTGTAGCTGTTATAATCCATGAAAAACCATTACTTGAGTTATCCTTAAACTTCCCTATGAAGTCTAAACCCCACTGCTGAAAAGGTGCTTCTACAACAACTAGCTGAAGGGGAAGGGCAGCTAACTTTTGTTTCCCAGTGAATAACTGACAAGGCTCACACTTCCTCACAAAATGATGCACATCTGAAAATATGGTGGGCCAATAATATCCAGCTCTAAGAATTTTATGGGTGGTGGTTCTAGCAGCAAAGTGACCACCACACAAACCATTATGAAATTCATCCATTAGTTTTTTAGATTCATTCTCATCCACACATCTAAGGATAACCCCATCTGGATTCCTCCATCCTAACCCATCTTTAATTAAGATATATTGGATGCTTTGAGCCTTAAGGCTCTTCTCTTATGACCAACAAGATGACTTGGGCAAGTTAAGTTCTTAAGGTAAAAGATAATATCAGAATCCCATTCAACTTGCTCAAGCTTTAACAAATCTGGGGATGATTCTGGAATGTCAATCTTACAAACCATATTCTGATCAACCATACCTAAATCCTTCTCATTACTTTCTGTTAACGTCTTAGCTAATCCTTGTCCTTTGATTAATTTAGTGGGTCTGATTTCTAAATCATATTCCTGAATTTTAGCAACCCATCTACTTCTTGGACCTAGGCCTTCTTCTTGAGTTAACACATCTTTAATTGCTATATTAGGGACATACCCAATTACTTTGGCATACCCTATGAAAATCCTGAAATGCTTAAGAGATTTTACCAAGGCATAAGCCTGTTTTTCTATTATATGGTATTTTAATTCTGAATCTCTTAAGATCTTGCTCATGTATGCTATGGTTTGTTCTTGACCTTGGTCATTTTTCTGTAATAAAACAACAGCAATGGTGTCTTCAGATGCAAAGGAGAAAAGGTAGAATTCTTTAGTGTAATCTGGACTGATTAATACGGGAGCTTGACCACAGGCATCTTTTATTTGCTGGAAAGCTCTTTTTCCTGTTTCATCCCATTGAAACTTGACATCATTTCTAAGTAACTTATTCAAAGGCTTAGTTACTTCTGCTAGATTAGGAATAAATCTCCTAAGGAAATTAATTGTACCAAAGAAAGATTGGAGGCCTTTCTTTGTACTAGGTAAGGGAAGCTTAGCAATGGCTGCAACTCTTTCTGGATCTCTTTTGGCACCTTCTTTACAAATTATGTGACCCAGTAATTTCCCTTCAGTAACCCCAAAAACTGACTTAGCTGGATTTAACGATATTCCAAATTCTCTGCATCTTTCAAAAACTTGTTTTAAATGCCCTATGTGACTTTTCCCATCCTTAGAAAAAACCGTTAGATCATCTTGATAAATTTCAATAATTTTTCCAATTAAACCTCTGAAAGCATAATCCATAGCTCTTTGAAAAGTGGCTCCAGCATTAGATAAACCAAAAGGCATCCTAATATATTCAAATGTTCCCCATGGAGTAGTAAATGTTGTTTTATGCCTATCCTCTTCTTTAACTTTGACTTGGTTGTAACCAGAAAAACTATCAAGCATTGAAATCATACCAGATCTTGTTACTCTTTGCAATAAAGTTTCTATTTTAGGGAGGGGATAATTATCTTTTTTGCACGCAATATTTAGATTTCTGAAGTCCACACAACCTGATTTGACCATTCTTTTTCCTAACCACCACCAAATTGGAGCACCAAGAAGAATGTCTAGTATGTGCTATTATTCCAGCTTTCAACATTTTTTGAAGTTCTTGTTGTACTAAGGGAGCCAGCTTAGGATTTATTTGCCTAAGTTTCTGTCTAAAAAGTTTGGCTTCTTCTTTAAGTGGAATAGTA
The DNA here is from genome assembly GCA_001517045.1 of Pseudotsuga menziesii. NCBI lineage: Eukaryota > Viridiplantae > Streptophyta > Pinopsida > Pinales > Pinaceae > Pseudotsuga > Pseudotsuga menziesii. The sequence continues at coordinate 42,533 of LPNX010384261.1, read as the reverse complement.
TGCTGAATTGCATCTTCCTTATAGACTTTAAGTTCATCATATGTGAAGGCCAAAACATCCCTATATTCCCTTAGCAAGTTAATAATCTGTTCTCTTTCTTCTTTAGGTGTCTTTTTGCCAACTTTAACCATTCTAGGTTCCTCATTAGTTCCTATGTTTACCTCTATGTAGTCACTTGGCTTCGTACCTGATTCTTCCTTAGGTTTATGGCCATCTTCTCTATCAAAAGCCCTTTCTAAAGACACAACTTTTCTAGGGGCCGGATTAAGCTTTTGACTTTCTTCTACATAATAACAACCTTCTTCCTCTTCACTAATGTGAAAGTCAGAAAATTCTCCTATATTATTCAAAAACTTAATCACTTGTTTATCATCATCAAAAACCTGCCAATTATCTATATTATCTGGAACTGAAGGCCTGAAGATAACTTCCATTTTAACTTCTTCATCTACTAACTCTGGTGGTTTCTGAAGGGTGGAAGCAGCAACTGCAAGTCTATCTGCCTTGGCATTAAGTTCTCTAGGAATCGCAATAAATTCTATGTGATCAAAACATTGAACAAGATCCAAAATTGCATCCCTATATCTTCTTAATCTTTCTGATTTGCAGGCAAACTTTTTATTAACTTGTGAGATGATCAAATCTGAATCACCTTTAACCTCTTACTTCTTGATACCTTTATCTTTACACACCTCTAAACCAAGGAGCAAGGCCTCATACTCAGCCACATTGTTGGTGGCATTAAATTCTAGTCTATAGGAAAATTTTAATTCCTTATGAGAAGGGGATTCAATAACTATGCCTGCACCTTTACCAGCTCTAGAGAAGGCCCCATCAAAATGCATATGCCAAATTTGATTAACTCTTTCATCTTCAGTTGATTCTTCAATAGGTCCTAAAAAGTTAGCCAAAATTGCATAATTTCCCAAGTCATAATTTTTATACTTTAATTCATTGCTTGGATTCCTTGGGTCTTCTACATGGTGCCTCATCTCCAACTCTCGATTCAATCTAACAAAACTTCCTTCAGCAGTTGGAATGGTGGCATAAGTTAAGTCCATTTGAATATTTCCTCCTAAGTCTGCTCCAGTTTTTCTTGAGAGTAACATACCCCAAGCATCTGGGACATCTATCACTACTATGTCCATTTCTATTTGAATGTCTGGAAAAGCTGATAAGTGTACTTGTAAACCTTTAATTAAACCACACACTTCAATCTTCTTACTGTCCATTGCACAACTGTTATGATAAGGCCTTGAGATCCTTAGATTTAATTGTTCCATAACTATTTTAGTCATTACATTTGAACTAGACCCTGAATCTAACATGCAGTTGTGTAGCAGATGATTGTTTACTAACAACGAGAGGAAGAAAGGCTGGTTCTTTTCATTTCCTTTGTCCATACTCTAAAGAATAACAGGTGCATCATTATAGGCTATGGCTTTATCAACATCATTCTGACAAGGTTCCTCTATAGCTTTGAGTAATTTCCCTTTTTGAGAAGGGATCTTCATAAGTTCTGCTACAGGAACCAACATCTTAGCATTATTTAACCATCCTCCTAGATCAATGTTTAATTGTGTATTAGGAGCAATTTGAATAGGAGGGGGAGGAGGTACCTTAGGAACATTGGTTGGAGTCTTTTCTTGACTCTGATTCTTCCTACCATTTCTCTGGTAAGTCATTCCTCTATACTTAGAGAAATCTGACACTTGCTGCTCACTAGGTTTAGGGCCAAAAGCTGCTTCTGCTACTTCATTTATCGATTCAACACTTTGACTATTCTCAGCTAGATTCACCCATTGGTACATGTCAGGATCATACTTCTGCCCACACATATTCACTTGTTCATTCATTTTATCATTTATGATTTGTAAAAAGACTTGACAAGTGTTTTCTTCATGAAAGTCCCCACAAGGCCTACAACACGGAATAGCTTGATGGTCAACCGCATTGGTAGATTCTAGAGGATTAGGGGGCATTTGATCTTGAGGTGGAGGCCGTCTTTGGTTTTGCCACCTATCATTTGGCTTGTTTGGATGGAAATTATTTCCTCTGTTTCTTTCCAAAGAAACTACCTTGTTTTGTAAGGCTATTTGGTTTGCCTGCATGGCAGCTAGCTGATTAGCATGATTCAATTCCATTTGCTTAATCAGTTGGGTGAGCTTATCTATGGAGTCACCTTGAGGTTCCTGGTTTTCAAACTTAATATTTTTTACTTCATAAGTCTTTGAAGAACTACCCCTTGAAAACCCAGGAAGATTAGATTTACCAGCAGCTTGCATGTTCTTATCTATCTTGATAGCCTTTTCTTGTGCATCCTCAAGATCTATAGGTTCCTTATCCCTTATCTGATATTTCATTTCCCCTTCAAATGCTTGGATGTAATAAATCAAGAGAGATGCTTCTTTGGGCTTGATGTCTGTAGGTAAACTTTTTACTAAGTCATTAAATCTTTTATTAAATTCATCCATGGTCTCATTTTCTTACTTCTGACTAGTATGCAAGGCTGCCAACAGGAAATGGTTATCCCTTCTATCACCCCATCTATCATTGAAAGCTTCAATGATTGCTTGGAGGGTTTTAAACTTATTATCATTCTGATCCTGAAACCATTCCATAGCATCATCTTCTAAAGATAAAATAAACAGCTTCATCTTGACATCCTCATGGTTATGAGCATGACACCACTTGGCGAGGCATTGGTTGAACTTGGTGATGTGAGACTTGGCACTGACAGCATTATTACCTTGAAAGGAAGGTAACTTTTCTATGGCCTTTTCTGGCAAATCATGAGGACAACCAACGATGTTAGAAAAATCACATGGCTTGCATAGATCATCCATTGGTGTAGGTTGGTTGTTTTGGGCAAACAACAAATGGATATCAGAGATAGCTTCTTCTCCAAGACTTGCAAGGAGTCTACGGGGAGCAAGCCTATTCAACCTCCTCCTATATACCCTTTTAGGTTCGGCGAGGGAGTTGAGTAGACCAACTGAATGGCTCCGGGTAGAATACCTTACTATATTTGAAAGTGGAGTCGCTACTTGGAGAAAAAGATAGCTCTAATATGGGTAAAAAAAATTTATTTTTTTTTAAATTAATAAAGAATTTTATTAACAGTTTAAAGGATTAAAGAATTTAAAATTTTTAACTAATTAATTAATTAAGTCAAACCAAGGACAAATGACTTGTCCCCGGCAATGGCGCCAAAGATATTGCCGCCTAATTCACACTTTATGACGCAGGAAAGTCACAACCTGCTATGTGTGTCCTTGGGGGCAAGTGAGAGCTGGGGACCACTGTCACCACAGTCCACAACTCCTCCGTTTAGGCAAAGTCCCAACAGAGCCAAGGGGGGTAGTCCCTATGGGAAAACTAAGTTCCAGGTTTATTAATTAATTAAAGATTAATTAAAGGGATCGTTTAATAAAAATGAGGCTAAGACTCTATATAAAACAAGACCAGTGCCTATTACAAATGGAGTCTAAAGTTAGATTATGTCTATATGAACTTTACAAATAAAATTGAGATTTTAATCTACGATTAAACTATAGTTCGGTGTCTAACAATGAAATATATGAATAAACAATATAATTATAAACAATAGGGAAATCAAACCATAAACAAATGTGTAGATGATTTACCAATATGGACAATGAAACAGATTTACAAAATGGCAGAAAATTGTCATGAACGAAGATTATTAAACCAGCAGTAAATTTAAAGTGTGAAAAGACTTCAAGCAGTTAACATTTACCACATGACCATTTGTAAAATCGAAAGTAAATAGATATAACTGAGAAGTAAAGTGCTGGAAGTAAAAATTGTAGTGCAATGTTGGAGTGAAAGCGTGTTGTGAAACCGGTTTTGCAAATGTCTCTTGGTTTATTTTAGTTAATTTTATTAAAGTTGTTCTTCTTGGGTTTAAGTTTTAGAATCAGTGGTGTGACTACCCCGATCTAGTTCTTCTCAAGTTAAAGAGGGAGTGCTGTTGAGCTCAACAAAGTGGGAACGAGCCCACCCGTAGCTCACAGGTCAAACCCCAATGGCCCGGTGCTCACAAGGAGGACGTCGAAGCGCCTAGAGACCCCCCACGATCTACTACCCCTTGCAGCTTCCGAGTCACTGTTTTTAATCAACCGAAAAATTGCTAGATGGATGCCTATTAAACTAGGACTTCCCTTTCCCCTGGTCGTATCTCGGAGTACCCCGAAGGGTGATAACCGAGTAGAGGAGCAGGATGTGGGAAGTTGTTGTTGGTAAGTTTTAAGAATTAATTTTAATCTTGATGGTTAAGATGCAATGTTTATTTTAAAGTGGTCAACAAGATCAACCAAGCTGTATCCCTTATGGGAGGTGCCGGTATTTGATCTTGGACTAGGAAAATAAAATGTTTGATTGTAGTACAAGAAAAGAAAATTATTTCAATTACCTAAGCCCCCACTTCCCCTGTTTTTCATATCCGGCTTGAAGTCCCTGGAAAAATAAAAATAAAAATACAACAACACAACGAAACTCTGCAAGACTCTATACAAATGTCTAGTATGGTCATGAATCACACTTTGAAGCCTTAGCCACCTCATGGACTTGATTGGTAGAACGCCCGTCACCACTTTGGAGGATTTTGAGTGAAAACCAAACCGATTAAACTCGTTTGTACAACAAGATCAATTGGAAAGGGAAAAACACTCGATGAGGGGACTTCCCTAACAACCAGTTCCATAGTGTAGCATCCGTATCATATGATCCACACTTAGCACATAAAATTACATTAATTTTCCCACGCAGGGGAGCGGACATTTCGTTTTACAAAGGGGCAATAGCCCTGCAAAAGTGAAAAATCCTCAGATTTTCCTAAGGTACAACCTGTACAATTATGTACATCTTCATGTACATGGAGTTGCCACCTAGTCGAAATAGGTGGGCAACAAGGAGTGAGCAAATTAAAAAAAAATGAATTTCATGACACTACTAGAGGATAAAGAGGATAAAATAGTTTAAGCTATGAAATTAATCAATTATGTATTTTTTAACTTTATTTTTTTTAATATATTTTAAAAAAATTAATATATATTATTGTCGCTCCCAACCCTACATTTCCTGCAAATTTGGGCGAAGCTTATAGCCGTATCGGATACTCGTGTCCGCATACCCGATGTACCCGCGTTCTAGAAACTTGTGCAACATAGGAGGAAAATCTCTCGTGTTCAACATCATTTTGTGTGGATGAAAATTGCATAGTTTATGAGGTAACCAGTATTTACTTGTTTTCTTTGTGCAATATTGATTAAGTTGTATGCATACAGGGGGAGCTACGTCCCAATAGGGTAAGAAATCATTCTTGTTTGATTATGCTCTTATTTTTTGCTTACTACAGATCTCTTAGAGATGCATGTACATTTTGTTTAATTGCATGCTTTCCGAGTTTATGAATGACAAGGAAATGACATGGGATGAGTCATAATGATGAGAGTGATGTCTTCCACACCTTCTCCAGCAATTGCAGCACCTGATTGGGCCCACACCTATTTTTGGGCATTTTTATATTATTTTCTAGAGCTTTTGGGAGGCTCACAATTTTTTCAAGGAGGCACAAAGTTAAAGAATTAAAATATTATATTATTTTATTGTCCCATGGAGACACCCAGAGCGAGTTAGTCAACACTCCTTGAACCCACCATGTGCTTCATTTATTTCTTGTTGAGTGGGGTACCCTCTTTATGGGTGATTTAGTCAACTTTGGTACTTTATGGTTATATTGATCCATGTATTGTATGTTGAGCTCATCTCAACCATTGATTAAGACATTTTATCTTTTAATATTAGCCACTCGTTTTGGAAGTGGTTAAGATTCGGTTATGATTGTGGTTCTCTCATTTCTATTTAAAGGAGAGAGCTTCTCATTTGTAAGGGGTCTTTGGCTCTTGGATCTGAACAATAAAAAGATTTTTCTGTGGATATTTTTTGAATCTGCTTTGCATCTGATGTTCTCAAATTGTGATTGGAGATTCTTCTGCTTCCTAGCATTGTGGAAATTCTTGTGAGATCTATATTTTTCTGCTATCATTGTTTTGTCTACAGGAGGGCGTTTTGGTTGGAGCGTTTTTGCAGGGGGACCTCAACTCGTTCGGTTTTCTTCGTCTTAGATCAGGGGGTTTTCATTAGTTTCATTGTGATCTATGATTACTTCGTTTTACTTTCCTATAGCATTTGGTTTCTTTATCTTGTATCGGCAAATCTAATATTGTTGACGTTTGCTAGTGCAGTGTAGGGGGTGCATTGGTGGCTTGTGGCTTACATTCGTCATAGAAATCACTTGGATCTTCCAGAATTGATCGGGATAGCAAGGATCATCACTGTTAAGACTTCTACAAGCATTTCCAGGTACGATCCAACAGGTAACTCTCTTCTCTTTAAGAGATCTGAATCCATTGTACGTAATTTTTCTTCCATTTTTCTGAAAACTCCTAAAATACTAAAAACCCTAAAAAGTACTAAATCTGGGAACCATCCTATCTTTGGCCAAACCACTCCTGGGTTTCATAGATCGGACCTCCCCTTCACTAAATCTGCTGCAACGCTGGTCAAATTCCTATTGGTTTGACCTAGATCTGATTTTTAGCCTGAAAACTGCATAACCTCCCACTGAAAATTTGACCTGCTAGGGTTTTGACTTTTTCTGATTTCTGACTTCATAGACTGATAGATCGGGTCCCACACAGTCCAAATCACCTTCAACGCTGTCCAGAATCATGGCATTTTAACCTAGATCTGAGTTTTAGACTGAAACAGCCCTAGCGCCTTCACTGAAAACTGGAATTTTCCAGAGTTCACTTTTTCTTAAATCTGATAGGCCAGGTGGATAAATCAAGGCTTGAGCACTCCAGAACACCCCCAACGTTGAGCTAGTTCCTGCCATGTTTCCCTAGATCTGAAAAACTGACTTTCAGCCTCCTAGCCCCCCTCATCAGATTTTGACTTTTTTTCAAATCTGATCTTTCCTGCAATTTTTTGACTTGGGTTTGTAGATCGGGCCATCCTGATCTCATTTCCCCTCCAACGCTGAGCTGATAGTCTCCTGGTGGCCCTAGTTCTGTAGATCTGCCTATCCAAGCCCTAGCGCTAACCCTCCTTCTGCTGATTATCCTGTAACTTGAATCTTCTGGGCCAGATCCTTTTCCGGGTCCATAGATCAGGGTATATCATAGGTGGGTTCACTGAATCGTTGTGCTGTTACTGAATCCATTGCCCAATGCACGAAAGGAACTGATCTCCTATCTCTAGCGCTAGCCCTAAATTGACCCCACTCCCATTCTCTTTGCCAACATTCATTGATGACTCAAGTTACCTATCTTTCACCAAGTCTGACTCCTTGGTACTAGACAGTCCCAACTCTATCCTTGCTCACCCTGTCACAGACGTTTCCCAAGACAGTGGTCATCTCCATCAGTTGCCAGTACCTAAACCCTAAAGCTAGGGTTTCCATTTACCTTGCACCTTACGTACCTCAAAGCCACATTTGATCTATTCTGGTGTCTAGGTCTGATCTCTCCTATCGGGAGTAAGATCCGAGTCTCCCATGTTGTTGTCTTGGACTTAGATAACATAAAGTGAAGGCTGCCTTGATTGGCATGACAACCATCTATTTGGGAGTCTAGGCAGTCTTGGTTCCACCTCCTTAGTTGATTGTCCCTCTACAATCCATCTTAGATCCACCTCACACAAGAAACAACAAGGTTGGTGATAACATGGCCTTGCACTTATATCTGATCATGTGAGACTACATCTCTCAGTCATATCAGAATGGCCCTCAGTCCTAGACTGAGTATTCCTGGTAATTGACCAGGTGCCTCCATTCCAAGAATGGCATTCAGCACTTATATTTGATCATGTAGGAACCAATCCTACAGTTGCATCAGAATGGCTCAGCACTCACATCTGACATGGAAAGAACCAAATCCTCTCACCATGACAGAATGGCTCAGCCCTTACATCTGACCGTGGAAGGAACCTAATCCTCTCACCATGTCAGAATGGCTCTAGGTCTCATCATTTCCCCTTTGGAGGGAACCTCGATCTGGAGAACACCAAGCTTCTCCCTGAAGTACTCAAACTTCACTCTGGCCAATGGCTTCGTCAACACATCAGCTATTTGTTCATCCGTCGCAACATACTGGAGCTTCACCGCTTCTCTCCTCACCATATCCCTGATATAGTGATACTTGATCTCGATATGCTTTGACTTGTCATGGAACACTGGGTTCTCTGACAACTTCACACAACTCCGGTTGTCACAATAAATACAAGTAGCATCCAACTGTAGATCAAATAAATCAGACAGTAGCTTTCTCAGCCACACTGCCTCGCAACTTGTTGAACAAGCTGCAACATACTTTGCTTCAACTGTACTCAGTGCCACACAGGACTGCTTGCTACTAAACCAAGAGATCATACCTGATCCCATACTGAAGCAGCATCCTGAAGTGCTCTTCAACCTTGTAGTAAAGGTTGGAATCTGCTTTACTCTTGGTAAAGCCCAAACTGGATAGAAAGCCATCAATTCTGTCGTACCATGTCCTGGGTGCTTGTTTCAAACCGTACAAGGCTTTCTTCAATCTACACACGAGACTCCCCGTCATGTGTCTCAAAACCGAGTGGCTGCTCCACATACACTTCCTCTTTCACTACACCATTCAAGAAAGCAGTCTTGACATCCATCTAGTGTATCTTCCATTTCATCACTGCAGCCAGAGCAAGTACTGATTTGATGGAAGTGTATCTGACTACAGGTGCAAAAGTTTCTTTATAATCTATTCCTTCTTTCTGGGAGAAGCCACGAGCCACAAATCTTGTTTTATATTTCTCTATGCTACCATCTGCAGCATGCTTGATCTTGTAGATCCATTTGGAAGTTGCAATGGACTTCCCTTCTGGTCTTGGGACAACATCCCAAACATCATTCTTCATGATCAATTAATACTCTTCAATCATAGCATCCTTCCATTCTTTCCTTTCTGCCGCTTCTTCATAGTTGGAAGGTTCTTTATCAATAATGTCACATAGCAGGACTACATAACTGGAGCAGGACCTAGTTCTCTTCCTTCCTCTGTGTTTCTTCTGAAGCTCCATATTTTTCTGCACCTTGGATAATTTCACGTACCCAAGCAGGTTTCCTCTTGTGAGGATTCTTCTCCTGAGGTGGATCTACAAGTTCTTGAGGTTCTTCTAATTCTCGATCTTCTTCTTGAATTTCTTCGTTCATGGTTGTATCATGAATTCTAGGTGCTTCTGTTTCTTCAGATTCTTCAGCCGATCTCCTCCTGGATTTGATGTAGGATGAATCTTCGTCAAATGTTACATCTCTGCTGATGTCAATCTTCTTGATTGCTGGGAAGTATATTCTGTAAGCCTTCGAGCTTTCAAAGTATCCCACAAATATACCCTTCTTTCCTGAAGGATCTAACTTTGTCCTCTTTTCTTTCGGAATATGTATGTATACAGGACAGCCGAATATTCTGAGATGGTTGACTTCTAGTTTCTTGCCGGAGAAGACTTCTTCAGGTGTCTTGTTCTTGACTACTCTATGTGGAATACAGTTCTGTACATATACCATTGTTCTGGCAGCTTCTGCCCATAAATGCATGGGAAGATCTTGATCATGAACCATGGCCCTTGCTGCTTCCATGATCGTTCTATTCTTTCTTTCTGCAATCCCATTCTATTGTGGATTATATGGAGTGGATAACTCCCTCTTAATCCTTGAGTCTTTGCATAGCTCTTTGAATTCATTTGATGTGAATTCTCTGCCATTATCTGATCGAAAGGTCTTGATCTTCTTTCCTGTGTGGTTCTCGATCAAGGCTTTGAATTCCTTGAACTTGTTGAATACTTCATCTTTGTTCTTCATAAAGTATATCCATGTCTTTCTAGAAAAATCATTAATAAAAGAAACATAGTATACATACCCGCTTAGTGAACTGGATGACATTGGACCGCATACATCAGAGTAGATGATTTCCAAGATTCCTCTTGCCTTGCTCTTGCTACTTGGAAATGTCTTCGTTGTGTTCTTCCCTTTCGCACATCCTTTGCATACACCTTCATGTTTTGTCTGCATTTCTGGGAGATCTTCAACAACTTTGCTTGCAAGTGGTAGTGCTCTGTAATGCACATGTGCAAGCCTTCTATGCCAAAGCTCATTTGGTTCTACCGAGTCATGAACCAAAGCTTGTTCTGGTTGGCCCTTCAATTTGTATAGTCCTCCTTCTTGTTCCCCAATCACTACTGCATCATCAAAAGACTTTCCCTTTGGCCACATGAGTACTTGACCATCTACAAATGCAACCCTCATTCCTTTTGCATCCAATGCAGATATGGAGAGGAGGTTCTTCTTCAGTCTAGGTACAAACAATACATCTTTCATCTTGATAGACTTTCCAGAGTCTAGCTTGTATGAGGATTCACCACTACCTTTTATTGGATACTGATAGTCATTGCCAAGTTTCACCTTGTGAGGTGATTCATGTTCAGATAGTTTCACAAAGGATTCCTTGAATCCTGTCATATGTTTGGAAGCACCACTGTCTATAATCCAATCATTGCTGCCATGTGTGATAGTTTCCGTGAGAGCGGAAATTAGAACATATTCTTCATCACTTGTAGAATCATCACTGTCTTGTCTGGTTCTCTTTGTGGAAGGTTCATCATCCTCTGCAGCATGAGCATGATGTCTTCTCTTGTTTCCCTTCTTCTTGTGAGAGCTACTTTTGTTTCTTTTGTTTCTAGGACAATCTCTAGCCTTTCTAAAGTTACTCCTTTGGTGAGAGTGCTTACCTCCGTGGTGGCTATATTTGGTTTTCTTGGATTGTACTGTGAGAGCTTGATCTTCACTTCCCATCTTTTCTTCTCGAGCTACTATCCGAGCTTCTTCTTGAGAGCATTCTTCCCATAGTTTGTTGAACTTGACTAGCTTCTTTCTAACACAGATCCCTTGAATGAATGAGTCCCATCTCCTAGGAAGACCATTCAAGGTGGTCCTCACAATCTCTACATTCTCCACTTCTTCATCTACTACTTCTAGCTGTTCTTTGATCTGGGAGACCCTTGTGAAGTATGACTGTATGGTCTCCACATTCTGGATCTTCACATTCTTCAAATGGTTACTCAAGGTCATCTTCCGGTTTATGTTCTTTCCTTCAAACAGTTTGGTTAGGGCATCAAACATAGCTTTAGGTGTCTTTAGGGAGCACACCTGAGGTATGAGGTGATCCTTGATTGAATCAACAACAATCCTCTTAGCCATAACCAACTTCTTCTTGTGTAATGCCTTAGCCTCATCTCCCTCTGGAACTGGAATCTCCTTATTGATGTAGGAGTTCAACTCATTTTCTTCCAGGACCACGAAGATCCTATACTTCCAGGCTCGAAAGTTATCAGCCCCCTCAAGCTTTTCATCAAGCTTAATATGATGAGACATCTTAACTGAGAACCTCAAATGGAAATACAAAATATTTAGATCTTACCAGGTTAAGATATCGTATCTGAATCTGGAGCTGAATTTCTGCAATGATGGTTCATGAGCAGATGAGGGTTTGACTTTCCCAGAGTTCTGTCCAACCAAAAGCTTTGATCTTGATCTCTAAACTTCGATTTTGAGGAGGAGATCATTTCAAGCCTGGGCTCACTCAAAAATTCCACTTCTGTGGAAAGCCCTAATTTCCGGCAATAGTGTCGGGTCAAAAACTGAAAATGCTCAAAATTAGATTCTGCTTCGACAGAAAGATGCGCCCTAGGGAGGAGAGTCAGCCCAACCTTCTTTTGCTGAAAATTTGTGGAGAGAAATCCAAAAAATAGGAAGGCCTAGTTTCCGCAGCTGCACAATGTCTTCTTCTCAGGTTAGCTCTGATACCATGTTAGATTTTTATCATTTAAGCTAGCATTAACTTAGGATCTTAACTGAGAGAATAACAAGCACAGCAATCAAACATATAAGACAATGAACACAAAGATTTTTCTCGGGGAAACCATAAAGGAGAAAACCCCACAACTTCCTCAGAGATCGAATCATCACCAATAGCAAAACCCCAAAAACAATAAGATGATATCCCGACAGCAGTAGCCTCTTTCTCTCTAGCCCCAGCAATTTCTTCTTCCTCAGCTATGCTCTACAACTGAGTGTAAGTGAGTATGTGATAAATAGAGAGGCTCACTCTCGATTTATACTAATTCTCGACTTCACAATGACTCACTAGGGCCGACTTCTCTAGGAGAGTCTAATAACCCTAGGGCCCCGCAACTGCGGGGACTTTAACCCTTGAACAATAGGAGGGTTACCCACAATGACTTTACATGACTTGTTTACATTATAGAACCTCTCGATAGGAACATCGGTGTATGACATGACTCAATTACATTACAGCTACTTCTCGGAATAAACATCGGGGTACAATACATGAAATATACAAGTGAATACATTCCAAAGTTACAAATACATCAACACATCCTTTACCCTATCCTTGTCAATTTCAGCCTTCACCCTTCACTAGCAAATTGACTACAACTATGAAGTGAGTATAGTCCTGAAAGTCTGGTCTGAGTAAATAATAAATAAAACCCTATATATGTATTTGGTTGATGTACCGCCAGTGAGGTGACTGCTACTTGTTATGAATGTTACTTAAATGATTTGTAGAGCATGCCTTAGCCGGGTAACACTTTTAGCAGATGGATGATAGCCTGAGTTATATTATTGATATCTGGTCATTTACAGGTGATTATATTGTCTATTGGATATTGTTGATGATCAGGAAGAGACCTTGTAGGGGTATGAGTATGCACCCTAGATGGATTTGGACTCTCTAAGTCTAGTGAGATAGCTTATTTTCAGTTCCGGGCACCTGCAAAGATGATCAGGCTCATTTTACCTTTCTGATGCAGTTTTGCTTCACAGGATGATGTGTCTAAGCAAGGAGATGTTTTATTGGGATCTCCTAGGGAGTTGTATGGGGCATAGGAGGTGCAACCACTTGATTGTAACATAGTACCCCCATCCCAGAAATCTTGGTGGGCTCAGTTTGACAACGCAGGCACCCTAGGAGGCTGTTTTGGTAGGTTCATGTTTCCCGAGGCAGATTAAAAAATGATTAAATGGCTACTGAAGGAATCGATTTGGGCTACTGAGGCAAGGAAATGACATGGGATGAATCCTGATGATGAGTGTGATGTCCTCCTCGCCTTCTCCAGCATTTGCAGCACCTGATTGGGCCCACACCTATTTTTTGGGCATTTTTATATTATTTTCTGGAGCTTTTTGGAGGCTCACGATTTCCTCAAGGAGGCACAAAGTCAAAAATTAAAATATTATATTATTTTATTGTGCCATGGGGCACCCAAAGGGAGTTAGTTAACACTCCATGCACCCACCATGTGCTTCATTTATTTCTTGTTGAGTGGGGTACCCTCTTTATGGGTGATTTAGTCCACTTTGGTACTTTATGGTTATAATGATCCATGTATTGTATGTTGAGCTCATTTCAACCATTGATTAGAACATTTATATCTTTTAATCTTAGCCACTCGTTTTGAAAATGGTTAGGATTTTGGTTTTCTCATTTCTATTTAAAGGAGAGAGCTTCTCATTTGTAAAGAGTCTTTGGCTCTTGAATCTGATGAATAGAAAGACTTTTTCTGTGGATATTTTTTTGGATCTGCTTTGCATCTGATGTTCATCGGTGGTGATTGGAAAGTCTTTTGCTTCCTAGCATTCAGAATATTCTGTGAGATCTATATCTTTTTTCAGGATCATTGTCTTGTCTACAGGAGGGCATTTTCAACTAGAGCGTTTTTGCAGGGGACCTCAACTCGCTCGGATTGTCTTCGTTCTGTATCAGGTGGTTTTCATTAGCTTCATTGTGATCTATGATTACATCTTGTTACTTTTCTATAGATCCAACTTTTCTTTCATGATACAGCAAATCTGATATTGTTGGCGTTTGCTTCTGCAGGATAGGAGGGCGCATTGGTCACTTGGAGCATAACGTTGGTCTAAGAACTCACTCAGATTTTCAGAATTGACCGAGATGGCGGGGATCATCATCATCAAGGCATCTACAAGCATTTCCAGGTAAGATCTACAGGTCAGTCTCTTCTCTTCCAGATCTCAATCCATTGTACCTGCTTTTCTTCAAATTTTATGAAAAACTCATAAATAATAAAATTCCAAAAAATACTTAATCAAGGAACTGCTCGATCTTTGGACAAACCACTGTTGGGTTTTATAGATCGAGCACCCCTCTCACCAAATCCTCCTCAAAGTTGTCCAGATTGTGACTGGTTTTCCCTAGATCTAACTTTCGGCCTGCTCAAACCCCAGCACCCCTACTGAAATTTTGACTTTTCCAGATTTGACTTTTTCCGGAAAATAATCACTTGGGTTTGTAGATCAAGTCTCCCTCACTCCAGAACACCCCCAACGTTGAGCTAGTTGCTCCCAGGTAGTCCTAGATCTGAAAAACTGACTTTCAGCATCCTAGCTTCCCTCATCAGATTTTGACTTTTCTAGATCTAATTTTTTCTGAAATTTTCTGACTTGGGTTTGTAGATCAAGCCATTCTGATCTCATCTCTCCTCCAACGCTGAGCTAATAGTCTCCTGTTTGTCCTAGATCTGCCTCTCCAAACCCTAACGCTAGCCCTCCTTCCGCTAGTTTCCCTGTAAATTGAATCTTTCGGGCCAAACACTTTTTTGGGTCCATAGATCAGGGCATATCCCAGGTGGGTTCACTTTAACGCTGTGCAGATACTGACTCTATTGCCCAATGCCCAACAGGCACCGATCTCCAAGCCTAGCGCTAGTCCTCTTTTGACCTCTTTCCCCTGAAAGTTGACTACTCTTTGATGACTCAGGTAATCTGACATTGTCACATCTCTCATTGAGTCTATCCCTCTGGTACTAGATAGTCCCAACTTTGTCCTTACTCACCCTGCCTCAGTTACGTTTCCCAAGGCAGCACTTATCTTCATCAGTTTCTAGTACCTCAACCCTAGATCTAGTATTACCCCTATAGGTCACTTGTATTCCACTTTAGATCAACCCTCATACGACTGAAGCCCTCATCCAAAGTCCTAGTCCACTTAGTATCATCTTCCATAGATCTAGAGTTTCCAATTACCCTACACCTTACGTACCTCAAGCCATACTTGCTCTAATCTGGTGTCTAGGTTTGATCTCTCCTGTCGAGAGTAGAATTGGGTCTCCCCCTTTGTTGTCTCGAACTTAGATAACATAAAGTGAAGGCTTCCTTGAATGACGTGACAAGCATCCATTTAGGAGTCTAGGCAATCTTGGTTCCACCTCCTTAGTTGCTTGCCCCTCTACCATCCATCCTGGATCCATCATACATAGGCAACTACATGGTTGGTAATAACAAAACGCAAGGCCCCCTTGAGTCCTCCTTTGATTCCATTCTCCCTTTTGGTACTGACACTAGTCTTCCCCCGAGAACTAATCCTCTCTTCCTTCCCATCACTCAATCAAAATACCTTTTTTTTATTACAATTGTTTCTCTAAGGCAGCCTCTTCAGTTCACCTTACCTTTCGTTGCACCTGCCTTAGTGATCCTACCTTAGGGAAACCCCTCTAGAGTTGGAGAGCCAACTTAAAGCAAGGAGAGAGGAGTGTGGTGACATTGGCTTCTCTCTCGAGAGTTGTCATCGAGCTAGTGTGCTTACTTTTTGGGCTTCAACACACGCATGCCAGTTTTGGGTGATGACATTTTGGCGCTGTTGCTAGGGACAAAGTCCAATTCCCGAAATTTGAAGACTGTGCTTCATTGACATTTGTGGGAGATTACATTGCATATTCTTCTTCTCACATGGCGACTCCACGAAGGGACAGAGCCCTTGTCTTTTTGCAGATTTAAAGATCATATTGGGTGTAGAGCACACTCATTGGAAGGCCTTCAAGCTCATCTTGGCGACTCCACAGTTTGGTATGAGGTATGACTATATGCATTGTTCAGATTTAGTACCTCATTATTTGATTTATGGATGATGATACGAAAAATCCACGTGATATTTGGCACGAAGCTCAGAGCCCGCTGGATTTCTCAAAAATCCATGGATTTCCTAATCAGTGCAACGACCGTGGGAAGGTGTGTGACATTCTTCCCAAATTCCATGGAAATGACAGTGTTTCAGCCACCCATCATATTACCTCTCTCTGCAAACTGATGTCTGATTTTAATGTTCATCCTGAGGATGATATTATGATCGTTTTTGCTATAACTTTGGAAAGGGATGCAATGATCTAGTTCTATGTCCTTTTGGATGAATCCATAAATTCAGTGGCAAATTTTTTCGAGAGGTTTCCCCTTCGCTGGCATGATGGAACAGTTGATGAGATTGGGCAGCTTGCTAAAGAATATGATGCCCTCATCCCTAGGGTCCATCCTGAACTTAAAGAACAGAGCATTGAAGATCCAATCGAGGAAGCACTACAAAGGCCTTCGGTTGAAGATATCACTGAAGAGATCCTAGATAGGGCTATAATAGAAAACATTGAAGATTTGAAGCTGCCCCAAGTTCCTGAACAAATTCATGCTGAAGATGTGGACTTGCCTCAAGTTCATCATATTGAAGGTAATGCTATTGGTTCTGCAGATCAGCTTGAGCAGTTTGACAATGAAGGGTTGTATGTAAGCCCTATCAACCAGTGGATAGAGGCTTCTTGTGCACGGTTTGATTCTTCCTGGTATAGTCTCTTGTTGCCTAACAGTCTGATGTTTCAATTCAGCTTTATTCATGAGCAAATTGCAAGGCATAGTTGTTTTATGGCGAGTATATCTTTGTCTTTGTCTCTAACAGAGCACAGAAAAAGGCAACTTTGCACAGATAAGATGCAAGAATGGTTCCACTGGTTGTATGCATATACTTAGCATTCTCTTGGCATCTAATAGAGTAGGTAGGTAGGAAAAATAAGCTCTTGCATGAGCATTTAGAAATTTTAGTATGCTTGTCTCTGATTTGTAATAAAGTGTGTGGGATATGAATTAAGCCATCCCACCACATCTTGTTTTTTAAGTTGGTATGCAAGAAAGAGAATCTGTGGCTCTCATGTACTCTCGGGGAGAGCACATGTCCCCATGGAGCCAGATGTTACCACATAATTGGTAACATGTTTATTTTTCAAAGATGTTTTGAGGTTACACAGTATGCTACAGGTTGTTAATATAGCTCACTTTGCAGCTATGCCAATGTTTTCAGTACTGTCTACAAGACTGAGAGGACTCAACTATTGATTGAGGGTTGGAAGGAGTACTAGGGCAGCTAGGCATCCTTGTTCAAATAGTATTGATCCACACTCGGCACATTCATCTGAAATTATCATAAGGACAAGTTTCTAAAGATGAACAAAGAGTATGCAGATGAATATACAGATCATCTTTTACTCCCTCTTCCTGACCAGCATATCTACCTGCAAAACCAATGAAATGGTCAAAAATCCTATAGCAGCTCGTGCTGGAAACTGTCAACATTCATGTGTAACAAAAGAAAGCTATGTAGTGCTGATCCAAGGCCCAGAAAAAATGTTTTAGCCAATGGGGCCATGGGAGGTGGATCAGAATCCTTTTTGAACTGATCACATTCAGAGGTTGTATTTTTTGGGATCGATAATATCCATGCCATGAGGGCTAGTCTTTCTTGTCTGAGAAACTACTTGGATACACATGGTGATGTTTTCTCAAATGACCTATCATCGTTCCTGAGAAATTGTGGATGGACTTGGGGAGGAGGTAATGTAAGCAGCATGTCTACATCTGTTTCAGTACTTGGAAATAGCGGTCCGTTGATGCATATTCATAGTTTCATAGCTGGTTCTGCATGGATTGTTGCACGTATTGCTCGCGAAGGGGCATCTGGGTGATAGGTTGAGTTACTGGCAGCCGTTTTTCAACGAATAAATTCGGCATCTGGGTTCGCAGCAGTTAGTTTCCAAGTTATTTTTATTGGAGTCATAAGTTTGAGTTGGGTGTTTCTTTTCCACATGGTTTATGCCCACATTCTGTTCGATAGTCAACTCATGATTTCTGGACCGATGTATCATTTCTACTGGCAGTCGGCGTGTTTAATTTTTATGGGAGCCACCCATTTCTCCACGTGGTCTAGCACTCCACGATTTTCCTTTGTGAGCTGACAAACTGAGAGTCGATTTCATATCTCAATTTTATTTCTTTGTTGGCAGCCAAGTCTTGGAGTTTAAATCCACGGGTTATTTGGCACTTAAACTTCTTGGTAGCCGTTTCGAAGTGGAAACCCATTTCTTTTCTTTGATGGTTGTATACAGCATCTTGGAATGGAGAGTTTAACTCACCCACGCGTCAGCAGTAAGCATGAACAACGGCCTCTTCACATTTTGATAGAGTGAAGGAAATCGCAATTTCCTCGAAATTTTCTACAAATCCTCGACAGAAATTGGTGATCCATGAGTGTCTCACCCATGCATCTCCTGTTGAAGCAGCTAATTAGTGAAATCGTGGACATTCAGGGATTCATTTGCTCTCGGTGATGTTGTCAAAAGGCATATTCTGACCTTTTTAAGTGATAGTTACACTTTAGTTAAAGGCTGAGTTACCTTTAGTCATTTTGGAGTTTAATTAGAATTGAGGAAAAGGTGGATCTAGCATCTCACTTTTTCTCATTATTCTATTATTTTATTTTATTTAGAGCCTTTTTTGGCCTATAAAGAAGCAAGCCTTCTTCATTGTAATGGATGGAAAAAAGTTGGGATGATTTTTCCTCGTTAAGCTGAATAGAAAAATCATATTGGTTTTTTGGATACATATCGGGCATCTCTTTCATGGTTACGTGTTTCATTACAAGTTGTAGAGTAAATCTAACATAGAAGGCTATCAATCTAGTCCATTGGGCAAGCATTTGCAATTGTCAAGTTGTTTGTTGACATTATGTTTTCAAAAGATCTTAGGAGTAATAGACAGTAGTCAGTTATACTTATATTCTCCTTGTCTTTGATTATGGAACATACTACATTAATCTCACTTGTGTGAAACGCAAGGCCCCCTTGAGTCCTCCTTTGACTCCATTCTCCCTTCTGGTACTGACACTAGTCTTCCCTCGAGGACTGATCCTCCCTTCCTTCCCATCACTCAATCAAAATACCCTTTTTTTATTACAATAGTTTCTCTAAGGCAGCCTCTTTAGTTCAGCTTGCCCTTCGTTGCACCTCCCTTAGCGATCCTACCTTAGGGAAACCCCCCTAGAGTTGGAGAAGAGCCAACCTAAAGCGAGGAGAAAGGAGTGTGGTGACAATGGCTTCTGTCTCAAGAGTTTTCATCGAGCTAGTGTGCTTACTTTTTGGGTTTCAACACACACATGCCAATTTTGGGTGATAACAAGATCTATTTTCCAATATTTATTTGTTTGCTTTCTTTGCAGATCTAACCCAGTCTTGAACTCCTGAGTAAGGCTTTGTCCTGAAAGAGATCCTTGACTGTAGTTTCCTTATACGCCAAACTGATATACTGTTTAGAATAAAGCACAAGCACACAATCCGTCCGTCGAGGGCTATATAGACTAGATTTTCCTTTTCTTCAAATTTAGAATAAACATTTGCCTCTACCGTGTATGCTCTACCCCTCGCGGCTTAGTCTAACACTCCGGGATATCAACAGCGGTATTGTGCATTCATTAATCCCTCACATCTAATTAATCAATTCACATTAACAGAATTTACAACCCTCGAACATTACAGAAATCCAATGAAACAAGCCTAAGTAGTGGGAAAATTCTTCAGGGAAAGTGGGAACAACTAGAAAGTGATCGTGGGGTCTCGTTAGGCTACATCCTTATTGGTGTAGTGTTGAACACCCCCCCACGACTCCATCTAGCCCACATTTCTCGTGCGGAGCCACTCTTCTCGGAATCCGGACATATTCCCAGTACCTCACGGTATATCGAGTATCCCCTTTCCCCTTAACTCACTCATCATTGAATAAGATTAAAACTCACCAAGTACACTGCAAAACATTTCTCATTTTCAGCAGCAATTATTTTACTTTGACTCCATTTTAGCACCGGTTCATTTGCGAAACTTATTTTCTTTCAGTCATACCATGTTATGAATGGTGTATCTTTATGTTGTTGATCTAATTTCTACTTTGCAATATTTTGTCACTAAATCATTTCAAACTTCTAACAAAACAATTCATCCACACTTAATAAAAACAAGAGCCTTAGAAACTCTTTCGTTGGGACTACCCCCCTCTGCTACGTTAGGAAGGGCCTAAACGGAGGAGTCGGTATCAGGTGACAACACCTGACTCGAGACTTGCCCCCGAGGACGCACTTAGCAGCTTGAATATTTCTGCTGTGCAAAATCCCCCCAGGTGCGTGAAAGGCGGCAACAAGTTGGTAACCAAACACAAAGGAAAAAAATGTTTATACTGATAAAATGTTAAGGTGGTTGCATTGGATTTATCATTTCACTTAACATTTTGATGATATCATGCTTAAAGTAGGAAAATAAGCTCCTTGAATAGATCATTTATTTTTCTGAATTTCTTTTTGTACGGGAATAATATTTTTTCCATTAGTTTCATTTTCTTTTCTTTTGAATAAAGCAACTTATGTTTCATTCGCTTTTACAAGAACTTCTGCTACTAAAGGTTGGCTTGTCAAGTTGAGATGTTTTAACAGGAGACCAAAGATTCTGAAGTTCTCTTGTCCTATCCTTGCCTAATGACTAGATAGAGCACGTGTCCCACATTTGCAGCTAGATTACCGAAGAGATTTGGAGTTTAGATTAATTAAATAACTTTTTATCTTTTGCATAGGCAATTAATTCTTGTAAAACAAATCTTGACTCAACATCCCTGTATGCTCTTGTGAACACTGCAGGCCTTTGGCTAGATCAGTGGGACAATCAAAACGGGATTAGACTGTCTAGTGTAATAGGACAATCCATTGAAATTTATCCACAAGAACTCGAGAGGTCACATTGAACTTACTACAAAGTTGGACACTTGGTATAGTTGCTATTTCACTCAGTTCGAAGAGATAAGTTCCTTGTGGGCCAAACCAGAATGAACCCGCTTTAATCCACCCATCATAATAATGTAAAACTATCAAGAAGCACTTGCACAGCATTTTCGTTTCAGCAGCAACTAGTTAACTTTATTAGCACTAGTCTACCTTTACAAATCATGTTGCTTGAATCAATTACATGTAATTATTAATCACCTTACATATTGCTATCTGTAATTTCGTTGTCATTGCTTTCTTGTTACAGTAATTTAAACTCCTAGAATAATTTCATCTTCGTAACTTAGCTTAAAGGCCTTAGTTTCTTTTCTTAGGGACCACCCCCCTCGGCTTCGATAAAAGTTGACCTAGATGGAGGAGTCAAGATCAAATGACAATACTTGACTCAAGACTTGCCGCCAAGGACGCACCCGGTGGCTTGAAGATTTCCACCACATGACCCGAGCTTTATATCACGAAGCAACACAGTTACTAATTGTAGTTAGTTTCTTTTCTTAGATTATAGTAGTTTAGTTGTTTCAATTGTTTTCCTTTTCACAATAAAGAGTACTTAAACCTGATATCCACTTATTTGTACCATAGTTGGATTACCTGAGGAGCCGCCAATTGACAAATATGACAAATGTTTGATTCCAGTGTATCAGATGATCCGCCTTTGTGCCTAGCCAGTTTTGGCTAGTCAGTTTTTTGTTTGAATAATTATGACCATGGCCCCGCGGGGTTTGTAATAAAATGTGCTAGTAGGGTGTTTTGAGTGGTTCGGTCTCCTAAAATGTAGAATTTCTACTAAGGTATTCCAGGGAGTTTTTTGCCCTTGACAATTATGCTTTGCCTATAGCCGAGTATAATTGACGAGGTTTTCTCCCGCTTCCTGCAAAGCTGGAATGCCGATTTTGAATTCTGGGCCTTGGGGGTTATTAGAGCCCAACTGAGTATATATAAACCTACTAGACATTGTCTGGGTTCATAGATCAAGGTATCTCCCAGGTGAGTTTTCTAAAACGTTGTGTTACTGCTGACTCCATTGCCCAATGCATACAAAGCACTGATCTCCAAGCTAGCGTTGCCCTTAGGCTCTTAGCCTTTGCCATCTACCAACATTCACTAATAGCTCAAACACCTTTTACTGAGTCTGATTTCTAGGTACTGGATAGTCCCAACTCTGTTCGTGCTTGCCCTGTTATAGTTACGTGTCCCAAGACAATTGTTAATACCTAAACCCTAGAGCTAGGGTTCCCTTTCACCTTACACCTTAAGTACCCTGAAGCCCCATCTGGTCTTCTTCTGGTGTCTAGGTTTAATCTCTCCTGTCGAGAGCAGATCCGGGTCTCCCCCATTGTTGTCCTGGACTAGAATAACCTAACGTGAAGGTTGCCTTGATTGGCGTGACAACCATCCATTTGGGAGTCTAGGCAGTCGTGGTTCCACCCCTTAGTTGCTTGCCCCTCTACCATCCATTCTGGATCCACCTCAAGCAGGAAACTACAAGGTGGGTGATAACATTTTGGTGCCGTTGCCGGGGAGGTAGAGGCCTACCTTGGTTCAACATACCTCACCTTTCCCTACGACATATATTTTATTGGTGAATTACTTGTGTGGTTCACCTGGCGACTCCACCCCGCAACTCCACTGAGGATCGTGCCCAACATATTAATCTTAAGTTCTTAGAGCATACCATAAATCATAATGAATTCGGATGTATTTTTGAAGCACTTGAAGGAAGTAACCAAGAACATGATTGAAACTAACAGAAAAATAAACGAAAGGAATAGATGGAGGTCAGACTACGGGTATGAGGATGATCTCAAGCATGATTATGGGTATGAATCTAGTTATCACAATCTTTATGATACCCACCAACTGCCTCACCCGTGCAATAAAGATTTCTCGACCATCACGAGTGGACCTGTAAGTCGACATGAACCTAGAAGTCATTCCCAGTCAAAGCTTTATAACCAAGTAACCAGAGTTGTTAAAAAGCAAGACAAACGGTCTCTTTGACTTTTTTGAAATACCGGGAGCACCTCATCCTATGCCAAATGATTACACTAGGAGGATGCCTCGGTTCAATGGAAATAATGATATATCTATTGAAAGTCATTTGGACATTCTCTGGGATTACATGAAATCTAGAGGTGTTGACAATGAAGATGTTTATATGCAAACCTTAGGAGAATCCTTGCAAGGAGATGTTCAACTATGGTTTGATCATTTAGCACCAGGATCCGTCACTGGATATGACATGTTCACAAATTTGTTAATTGATAGTTGGAGTAGGAACACTAATGATTCTTTAGAGTGTGAATCTAGCAATGATTATAATCAGTATATTGGCAATGTGCTTTCTCAAATGGACCATTCCTCTCCTGATATGTTCCAAATTATGAGCATGCCTGCAATCCATAAGAATGTTACAGAGTACTTCGAGAATAATGTTTCAAAATCTCATGTTGAAACTAAGAGGGATATCAATCAAATCATACAAAATACTCTGCTATTATTACCTGAAGCAGTCACAGAGCAAATCCTGGATCTGATCTGTGGAAGGGAACCTAACATGCACCATCAAGAAAAATCTTTAGTTGAGCCTTCCATTGTTGAGGTCATTAAAGAGCCTTTAAAAGAGCAACTCCATAGTCATTGCCTAATTGATGATAATTTAAGTCAGTGTCCAACCTACCTAAATCTGGATTCAGACCTTGATCATATCACTGCAGAAGAAGAAAAGGTTGAAATTAATAAAACCTCTGTTGAAGAGCAATCTTGTGGTCATATTGTAGTTGAAGACCAAGTTTGTGAGGATAGAAATGAACATAGTAATGTTTTTCCTTATCAAATGAATGATGATGATCATTTATCCTCGATTGAATGTAATGAACAAACTCAAGAAGACCAACCACATGATGATGATATGCTAGTCAGCAAGCTTAACCAAGAACCTTCTTTGTCACATCTTTCGAACTGGAATCTGTGTCCCAATAACCATCAAGAGCCTCCAAGGAATGATTCTTGTAATGCTGTTACTATTCCCCGTCATAGTTTTGATCAAGGTGATTTGGTTGAGGAGATTAATCATAGTGAGTCTAGTTCTTGGGATGTTAGTTTTAATCTTGCCAATTTTTCTAGCAAATGTCCCATATCACATGGAAGATTGGTGTTAACATCTTTAGGTGATGCAAATCAAGTCTTAATTTGTCAATCCACCCTCCCATCCTAGCTTTTGAAGTCCTCTATGGTATCATGCGGTACAGAGTCTCGAAAGTGCCAAATGGTCAATGGTAAAACATTTTATCTCCTTTCATCCTTGGTGCATAATGTTTTCAACTTTGCTAATTTCTTTGATTAGGTGAATGAAAAGCTCTATAAAGACCAATTCCATATTTTCTCATTTTATAAACAACAAATGGGGTTAATCTCAATTTCTGGTTTAATGATTTCTAATTTGCCCTATTTTGTTTCACCATTGATCATGATGTGGGTATCATTGAGTGTGCTAACCAGAAAGAGGAGGGAAAAAATGATGACCTAGGGGGGATGAATCATGTATCGTATTCTTTTATTTCATCAAATTTAAACTTGCATAAATTTTATGATCCTATCGATCTATGGGTAGAAGAAGTTTGCAACAATCAATCTCATCCCTGGCATGATTTCATTTCTCTTTATCCATTTCATTCTTTGATCTTCAAACAACAAGTTATAATGGCTTCAATTTTCATTCACATTACTTACAAGCCATCTTTGATTTGTTGTATCATTAACTGTAAAGAAAGCTCAATAGATTTGTTCAGCAAGTGGTTGCATTGGATTTATGATTTTACCTAACACTTGTCTGAATTGGTTAGAGTAGGGTAGGTAGGACATGAATAAGCCTTTCCCAGCAGTAGTGTAGAATCTTGCTTTGTTGTCTGAAGCTCGCTTTTGAAGCTCTTAGTGTAATTCTATTTTCCTGCAAAATAAAAAAATCAAACTTTTATTGAAAGTTTGGGTTATAGATTAGATTTATTTTCTGCTTTTCAGTTTCATGCATCTTTATTTTCAGTATTTATATTTTGTTCTGACGACCGGTCTATGAGTTTGGTATAGCTCTGGACATGTTGCAGGTAGTCAGGTACATTCTTGGTAGCGGTTGCAGAGCTGGATGGATTGATCGAGGATGCGAGAAGCAGAGTGCGAGTACCAGAGATTCCGAGGTTCTCAAGCGCTCTTTTCAGCAGAGCACTTGTCCTAGATGGAGCCAAATGTTATGTAATGTCCTCTTCCGATTAGGCCTTGAGGCCCAAAACCACTAACGTATGTGATTCCTGTGGGTTCGAGCGGTTACTGATAGTTAAGGAATCATCTAAGGACTGATGCCATCCATAGAAAATCTAGGGCATCATCATTAGGTCAAGAAGGGCCACCGGGGCCAAAGGCAACCTTCGTGCATGCCATCCAAGCATTAATTAATGATACATGCACTCATTTAAGTCTCCAGGCACATGCATGCAAGTCAACTGCAAATTAGAAGATAAAGTGACCTTATTAGGTCAAAGATTGGGGTTTTCGAAATTGAAAGTTATAAAAGGAGGATAAAGCGAAAGGAGACTTCACTTTTGGATGATTATTATTTTGGGAGTTCTTGAATAGCAGCACAGCGTGCAGCACAGCAGTTGGGGTTGGAGACGGCGTCTTCAACTAGCAGGGTTTCGGCAGTGAAATATCTGCCCTAATCTCATTCAGGTTAAGCCATACAGGTTCACCATTTGCTCTTACATTCATTCATAGTTATCCAATATACGGTGTATATTGTTGCAGGGACACGTGTGCAGCCGTAAGGGGGGTTTTCAGCCAGAAATCCCTAATCAGTTGCTGGGTCTTCAGATCTCGGTTTTACTTCAAAACTCAGGCACCATTCTCATCATCGGCACCTTACTCCGGTACCCGGTGATTATCAGATCTGACCGTTCTCATCCAGAGCAGTTATCAGCTATTTCGGGATCAGAGGGGCGTGAGTAGCTGTCTCTCTAGAACAATTCGCTATCCTTCCCAGAGACCTCTGAAACTCTGCATGTACCAGGCATTCTCTCAGGGACAGGAAGGCTATTAGTCCTGCAAATCGACAGCTCCATCGGACACATCCTTCACTGAAAACGTCACCCTTGTTTGATCTGGGGTTCTTGCTCCTGGGGTTTCACCGGAAGCAAAAGATATCAGTCCATCTCCGATTTAGTTCTTGATGCTTGCATACTCTCTCAAGAGCAGTCCAGCCAGCTTATCAGTGGTAAGTGTTCATTCTATCTCACAAACCCTAACCCTAATTTTTGCTATAAAATAGGGATTTTTGCATGGCAATTTGCATGCCCGGTTGTATCAGCATAATTGCATAGGAATAGAAAATATCGGGATTTAGGATATTACAATGGTATCAGAGCTATCTTCTTGGCCAGCTGTGGGCTTAAGAAATGAGACATAGATGAATCCAAAGGGAGACCCTTTTGTAACCTATAGAAAGAGAAAGAGTAGATACATAGGGGACTTTGAGGATATCCAACTAGAAGATACCAATTCAGACATGGAACAAACAGGTCTACACTCGGATAGGGGAAAAGGAACGGGAGAAGAGGAGGATAGGATCGAGTTTCGCAACTTAGTATCTACATTGCAAGACTTAGCAAAAGAGCACAAAGATGTGCTCAATGCAATCAACAGATTAAAGGCGAAACCAAAATAGGTACCAACAGTACACCTCCCTCACCGATAGATCGGGGATCTACAAGCAGCAGTGGAAAGGTTGCGTACACTAATATGCAAAATACTTCGCACATATATAGTAGACCTTCCAACAGGCCTACCATGCCTCACTTCTTGGCAGATACAGTAGGTGGTCCTGTCATGCAGGTAGAACCTAGCGAGCCTTTTGGGGCTTATTTGCAGGAGTATAGAGACTTAGGGGATGAGTTTCATGCTGCCATGTCTTTTTCACATTTCTGCAACATGAAGAGTAGGAACAGGCCCAGGAATTTCAACAAGGGTTTCAATCACAACTATGAGTTGCAAAAGACCTTAGGCAAGTTGACCATCCCGAACTTTGATGGGACTTGCAGAGGATCAGCGAAGATATGGGTTCAAAAGTTGGATACCTATTTCCAACTCAATCCCATGACAGAGACAGATGTCATTAAATTGGCTACACTCCACCTGGACGGAGAAGCTCACGAGTGGTGGTACCACGAATTGGTGACATTGGGTCACAACACCATACACTCCTACGGTGAGTTCACTCAGAAGCTCATAGAGAGGTTTGACAGGAAGGATCCAAAGATACATTTCAAGGAGTTGGCTCAACTCAAACAGACCGTTAGTGCAGAAGCCTTCATCTCAGAATTTCAGAGGATATGAGTCATGGTAACAGAGAGCAGGTTGACTATGTTATTCACTAAGGCCCTCATAGAGCCACTATGGGGATGGGTGAAAGCCTATAAACCCCTCACTCTGCAGGATGCCATTAGCAGAGCCAGAGATCTTCAGGATTCAGTCCCCAAAAACAAGTTCTCGTCGAAAACCACTTTTCCTGTTAGGGACAAGGACAAGAAACCTTTCCAGCAGGATGTTCCCAAGAAAACATGGTTAGACGAGGACACTAGGAAAGATTTGAGAAGGAAGAAACTATGCTTCACTTGTCAGGAACCATGGGTACCAGGATACAGGTGTGCAGGGAAGGCGAAGGCTCACTACATTGAGGTATATTCGGACAGTGATGAGGATGACTATGAGCAGGAAGCCACAGAAGAACTACAGGCAACTGAGAAAGAATCATACCAGGGTGATACACCAGAGGGAGTCATTGCTACATTATCTGGAGTACCAAGATTCCATACTCTCAGGGTCAGTGGAGTAGTATAGGGTCACCGTCAGAGTAGGAGTATTGATTGATGGGGGGGCAACCCACAATTTCATTGACTTCGCTTGGGTAGCCAAGAGAGGTATTCAGACCGAGAAGTTCGAAGGATTCACTGTAGCAATAGCTGAGAACTCCAGCATGGAGTGCAACTACTAGATTCCAAAATTGAATGTCACCTTAGGTAACTATCAGATAACAGATTCCTTCTATGTAGTGGATGTATCGGATACTCATGTAGTATTGGGTGTTCAGTGGCTTTATTCTATAGGGAAATACACTATAGACTACAGGGCAATGGAAATTGAATTCCAAGGGCCAAATGACAAACGGGTAGTTTTGAGGGGCATGAACACTTATCCCCTAAAACCGGTCTCGTCACAGAGAATGGAGGTTGTACTCCGACAGGATGATATAGAATGGGCTGCAGAATGTTTTGTCACCTTTAGGAAGCCCCCAGAGACCAACACACAACACCCAAGTGACATTCAAACCTTGCTACAGAAACATGAAAAGGTTTTTCAGGACCTTCCATCAGGTAGACCGCCAGACCGAGGCTTTGAACACATCATTGAGCTAGAGGAGGGGACACACGCAGTCATCACCACTCCTTACAGGCATCCCAAAAGATACAAGGATGAAATTGAGAGAACAATCAAAGAATTACTAGAGCTTGGATATATTCGGCCCAGTTCTAGCCCCTTCGCATCCTCGGTAGTATTGGTCAAGAAGAAGGATGGTACACTGCGAATGTGCATCGATTATCGAGCGCTCAACAAAAAGAACATTAAGAACAGATATCCCATCCCCGGAATTGACGAACTCATGGATGAGCTTCGGGGAGCTAAATACTTCTCCAAGATTGATCTTCACTCAGGATACCATCAGATCAGGGTAAGGGACCAAGACATCTCCAAAACAGCTTTTCACTGTTACTATGGTCACTATGAGTTTTTGGTCATGCCCTTTGGACTTACCAGTGCTCCAGCCACTTTTTAGTCATGCATGAACCACACCTTCAAAGCACAGCTACGTAAGTTTTTGCTAGTATTCTTTGATGACATCCTAATTTACAGCAAAACATGGGGAGAGCATATGAAACACCTGGACGAAGTACTGAGCATTTTAGAAGAACATTCGCTTTATGCGAAAATGTCCAAGTGTGAGTTTGGCATGAAGGAAATGTTGTACTTAGGACACATAATTAATGCAGAAGGAGTACAAGTTGATATGGAGAAAATCTGAGCTATCAGAGATTGGCCCGCGACAAAAACAGTTACAGAATTGAGAGGTTTCTTGGGTCTGTGCACTTATTACCGACGATACGTTGAGGGATTCTCCCAGTTTGCAGCACCCCTCACAGATCTCACAAAGAAGGGAGCGTTCACTTAGACAGACTTAGCACAGAAAACTTTCGAGGAGATGAAGGTTATTATGAGTTCCTGTCTAGTTTTAGCATTACCAGACTTCTCACAACCCTTTGTAGTAGAATGTGATGACTCAGGGGAAGGGTTAGGAGCAGTGTTGATGCAAAACCATCACCCTATTGCATTTGAGAGCCGTAAACTGAAGAACTACGAGCGCCACTACTCCATATATGACAAAGAGAAGCTAGCCATCTTACATGCTCTCACAAAATTCAGACAGTACCTGGTGGGCATAAGTTCAAAATCAAAACCGATCATAACAGCCTCAAGTATTTCCTAGAGCAGAAGGAACTGAATGAGCAACAACAGAAATGGGTCAGCAAAGTACAAGCCTATGATTTCAAGATCGAGTATGTAAAAGGTAAGAATAATATAGTAGCTGATGCATTATCTAGGCGTCTCGCCTCATTATCTCTCAGTAGTTTATCCACAGATTGGAGAGCACTTCTCTTAGTAGAATACTCCAAAAATAAATTCGCTTACGAATTATTGGATGGACAAATTCAGGATGACAAGTACAGGATCGTTGATGACATCATCTATTACAAGAACAAGATATACCTCGTCCCAGAATCCACATTGAGGAAAAAGATCATTCAGGCAGCACATGATTCTCCTTTATCAAGGCATCAAAGTTTCTTGAAGACCTACAGGCAGATCCGAGAGAGTTTCTCATGGAAGGGCCTCAAGGAGGAAATTATGCAGCATGTACGAGAATGTAGCATCTGTCAGCAGAACAAGATTGAGAACATCCATCCAGTAGGGTTGCTTCAGCCACTACCGATTCCAGAACAAAAGTGGGAAAGCATCTCCATGGACTTTATTACAGGATTTCCCAGGGTCCTAGGGCGAGATTGTTTATATGTAGTAGTTGACAGACTAACCAAGTTTGCACATTTCTTTTCGATATCACCAGGCTACTCGATAGCTCAAGTAGCTGAGTTATTCTTCAGGGAGGTCTCCAGGTTACACGGGTTACCTAAGACCATTGTCAGTGATCGGGATAGCAGATTCATAGGTGCCTTCTGGCAGGAACTATTCAGATTAGTGGGGACCGAACTGGCTACCAGTACGAGTTATCATCCCCAGAGCGATGGACAAACTAAAATAGTCAACAAGTGGATCAAGGATATTTAAGGAACTATGTAGCAGGGCAGCAGCGAACTTGGATCAAATGGCTGCACCTAGGGTAGTATTGCTACAATACTATCTATCACATGTCTATTAGGATGACTCCTTTTAAGGCATTATATGGTTACAAGGCCTTGGACTATGCAGATTTGGCATTTGGAGATAGTAGGGCTCCTAAAGCTAAGGATTGGATACAGGACAATCAAGACATTCTGAAAATCTTGAAGGAAAACTTACAAACAGCCCAGAATCAACAGAAATTGTATGCCGACAAACACAGGATTGAACAGAGCTTTGAGGTAGGGGATTTGGTATACTTAAGGCTCCAACCTTACAGACAGTCTTCGCTTAAGAAGAAAGGAGCAGAAAAGTTAAAATCTCGCTTCTATGGACCCTACAGAATAATCAAGAAGGTGGGAGAGGTGGCATATGAACTACAGCTTCCACAAGAAAGTAAAATTCACAATGTGTTCCATGTGTCTAACCTGAAGAATACCCTTGGGCAACACATTGCTCCATCTACAGAGTTACCTCCTTTAGATAATGAAGGACTGCTGATACTGATTCCCGAACGGATCATACAGATTAGAGAAAGGAAGCTCATGAACAGGGTAATCAGAGAGTACTTGGTTCAGTGGAAAGAACTACCGCCAGAGGATGCCACCTGGGAAGGTGAACAGGTATTGCAGCATCCCAATTTGCAGTTGCTCGAGGACAAGCAATCTCAAGCGGGGAGGACTGTAATGTCCTCTTCCGATTAGGCCTTAAGGCCCAAAACCGCTAACCTATGTGATTCCTGTGGGTTCGAGCAGTTACTGACAATTAGAGAATCATCTAAGGACTGATGCCATCCATAGAAAATCTAGGGCATCATCATTAGGTCAAGAAGGGCCACCGAGGCCAAAGGCCACCTTCGTGCATGCCATCCAAGCATTATTTAATGATGCATGCACTCATTTAAGTCTCCAGGCGCATGCATGCAAGTCAAATGCAAATTAGAAGATAAAGTGGCCTAATTAGGTCAGAGATTAGGGTTTTCGCAGTTGAAAGTTATAAAAGGAGGATAAAGCGAAAGGAGACTTCACTTTTGGATGATTATTATTTTGGGACCTCTTGAATAGCAGCACAGCGTGCAACACAGCAGTTGGAGTTGGAGACGGCGTCTTCAACTAGCGGGCTTTCGACAATAAAATATCTGCCCTATTCTCATTCAGGGTAAGCCATACAGGTTCACCATTTGCTCTTACATTCATTCATAGTTATCCAGTATACGGTGTAGATTGTTGCAAGGACACGTGTGCAACCGTAAGGGGGGTTTTCAGCCAGAAAGCCCTAATCAGTTGCTGGGTCTTCAGATCTTAGTTTTACTTCGAAACTAAGGCACCATTCTCATCATCGACATCGTACTCCGCTACCCAGTGATTATCAAATCCGACCGTGCTCATTCGGAGCAGTTATCAGCTATTTCGGGATCAGGGGGGCGTGAGCAGCTGTCTCTCTGGAACAATTCGCTAGCCTACCTAGAGACCTCTGAAACTCCGCATGTACCAGCCATTCTCTCCGGCATGGGAAGGCTATCAGTCCTGCAAATCGGCAGCTTCATCGGACACATCCTTCATTGAAAACGTCACCCTTATTTGATCTGAGGTTCTTGCTGCTGGGGCTTCACCGGAAGCAGAAGATATCAGTCCATCTCCGATTCAGTTCTTGATGCTTGCATACTCTCTCAGGAGCAGTCCAGCCAGCTTATCAGTGGTAAGTGTTCATTCTGTCTCACAAACCCTAACCCTAATTTTTGCTATAAAATAGGGATTTTTGCATGACAGTTTGCATGCCCGATTGTATCAGCATAATTGCATAGGAATAGAAAATATCGAGATTTTGGATATTACAGTAAAACATTTTATCTCCTTTCATCCTTGGTGCATAATGTTTTCAACTTTGCTAATTTCTTTGATTGGGTGAATGAAAAGCTCTATAAAGACCAATTCCATATTTTCTCATTTTATAAACAACAAATGAGGTTAATCTCAATTTCTGGTTTAATGATTTCTAATTTGTCCCTATTTTGTTTCACCATTGATCATGATGTGGGTATCATTGAGTGTGCTAACCAGAAAGAGGAGGGAAAAAACAATGACCTAGGGGGGATGAATCATGTATCGTATTCTTTTATTTCATCAAATTTAAACTTTGCATAAATTTTATGATCCTATCGATCTATGGGTAGAAGAAGTTTGCAACAATCAATCTCATCTCTGGCATGATTTCATTTCTCTTTATCCATTTCATTCTTTGATCTTCAAACAACAAGTTATAATGGCTTCAATTTTCATTCACATTACTTACAAGCCATCTTTGATTTGTTGTATCATTAACTGTAAAGAAAGCTCAATAGATTTGTTCAGCAAGTGGTTGCATTGGATTTATGATTTTACCTAACAATTGTCTGAATTGGTTAGAGTAGGGTAGGTAGGACATGAATAAGCCTTTCCCCGCAGTAGTGTAGAATCTTGCTTTGTTGTCTGAAGCTCGCTTTTGAAGCTCTTAGTGTAATTTTGTTTTTTTGCAAAATAAAAAATCAAACTTTTATTGAAAGTTTGGGTTATAGATTAGATTTATTTTCTGCTTTTCAGTTTCATGCATCTTTATTTTCAGTATTTATATATTGTTCTGACGATCGGTCTATGAGTTTGGTATAGCTCTGGACATGTTGCCGATAGTCAGGTACATTCTTGGTAGCGATTGCGGAGCTGGATGGATTGATCGAGGATGCGGGAAGCAAAGTGCAAGTACCAAAGATTCTGAGGTTCTCAAGCGCTCTTTTCAGCAGAGCACTTGTCCCAGCTGGAGCTAGATGTTATCACATATATAGTAGCCGGGCTACCATTTTCTATTTTTCAGACACAGTACATTTTTCAGCCAGATCTCTTACATATGAGATGCTGAGATGAGCATTTTTTATGGATCATGATTATATTTGTGGACTATTGAACTCTCCCATGTCAGGACTGAGTCTTAGGACACTCGGATTTGAGGACCAATGTAGCCATTTATGTCATTTCAGAGCAGTAGTGGATGCCCAGTGATATATCAGTACTTTCTCAATGGATATATGGTGTTTCAGGTAGATTATATTGCATGGATATGACTCAGTGTTTTATATGGTGTTGTGGTTATTATTGATCTTATATTTATTCTTGTGACATATATTGACTTGTGGTATCATGATCTGGCAGTCATATTTATATGGACTTAGTTGTATATTATACTATGTATTGATGTCCTTACTCTAGCCTTGAAGTTCTTGATCTATACTCATTGGTTTTACCCTCCTTAGGGAGAATAGAGGTAGTCATTCCTACCATTGTTTTGGCTTGCTAGTGTTGGCTCCATCATTTCATTGTCTTCATCCATCCATTACCTTCCAGTTTAATTTTCAACCCGACCAACTTCTTGACTTGTGGCATGGAGGACCTTTTTCCCCGCTAGAACCTTTGTTGGACAAGCCTTTCTGTTTACATTGTGTCTCAGCTCTGAGTTGGTGCCAAAACTTGCCTTTGGTAAGTTGGATAGTATGCCTAAATCATTCTTGTAGGTTGTCCCGATGTTTGGCACTGTGCAGAATTCCCCCTATTCACTTGAGATGTTGTTGGCTAAAACTGAAAGCTCATGTACTGCTTTTATTGAAATATTAAATATGCGCCCATGGAAAATGAAAATTGTAAAACTGTGTTTCTTAACATATGTAAAAAGGGCAAGAGCAATGAAATGCTAAAATACTCCTTGAAGAGTATAAGAAAAAGGTCCAAAAAGCAATGGTTAAAAAAATTGTTATATCAAAGGATTGCTAACCTTATTAAAAATAAATATGTCCCAGATGAAAGCTGCGATTAGCTGTGCTTTTAAGCACTGGTAAAGTCCCAAAATGGTCATATAGGCCAAAAATGCCATGGAATAAAATGATGATCCTAATGAACTTGGATCAAGTTTGATGTAGTCATGATGCCTAAGTTGAATAAGCACTCTCTAAACAACTCACCCATTTGTGAGGCACTGCCATTACTTGTGTTGGTGTTTGTCCAACATTGGTTATAGTGAGTATTCCCTTTCCATATCCGAAGTGTCATGATGTTGAGTAGGGAGTCATCCTTTGCCTTAGCCTTGTCAATTTCATCCTTCACCCTTCACTAGCAAAATGACTACAGCTATGAAGTGAGTATAGTCCTGAAAGTCTAAGTCTGAGTAATAATAAATAAAGCCTTATATATGTATTTCTTAATGTACCGCCAGTGAAATGATTGCTACTTGTTGTGACTGTTGCTTGAATGAGTTGTAGAGCACGTCTTAGCCTTTTAACACTTGCAGCAGATGGATGATAGTTTGAGTTATTATTGGTGTTTGATCATTTACAGAGGGTTATATTGTTTATTGGATATGGTTGATGATCAGAGAGAGACCTATGAGGGGTATGAGTATACACCTTAGATGGATTTGGACTCTCTGATTCTAATGAGACAGTTTATTTCCAGTTCCGAGCACTTACAGATATGATCAGGCTCATTCTACATTTCTGATGCAGTTTTTCTTCACGGGTTGATATGTCTGAGTAGGAAGATATTTTAGTTGGATCTCCTAGGGAGTTGTATGGAACATAGGCGTGTAACCACTTCTTTGTACCATAGTACCCCCATCCCAGAAAGCATGGTGGGCTCAGTTTGGCAACGCAGGCACCCTAGGAGGCTGTTTTGGCAGGTTCACATTTCCCTAGGCAGATTAAAAAATGATTAAATGGCTATTGAAGAAATCGATTTGGGCTACTGAGGCAAGGAAATGACATGGGATGAGTCATGATGATGAGAGTGATGTCCTCCACACCTTCTCCAGCAGTTGCAGCCCCTGATTGGGCCCACACCTATTTTTTGGGCATTTTTTATTATTTTCTGGAGCTCTTTTTGGAGGCTCACGATTTCCTCAAGGAGGCACAAAAGTCAAAGAATTAAATTATTATATTATTCATTGTGCCATGGGGACACCCAAAGGAAGTTAGTCAAACACTCCTTGGACCCACCATGTACTTTCATTTATTTATTGTTGAGTGGGTTACCTTTTTTGGGTGGGTTAGTCCACCTTGATAAATTATGGTTACATTGATTCATGTATTGTATGTTGAGCTCATCTCAACCATTGATTAGAACATTTCATCTTTTAATCTTAGCCACTCGTTTTGAAAGTGGTGAGGATTTGGTTATGATTGAGGTTCTCTCATTTCTATTTAAAGGAGAGAGATTATCATTGGTAAGGGGTCTTTGGCTCTTGGGTCTGAATAATAAAAAGACATTCTCTGTGGAAATTTTCCTGGATCTGCTTTGTATCTGATGTGCTCAAATGGTGATTAGCTTGTCTTCAGCTTACTAGCATCATAGAAATTCTCGTGAGATCTATTTTTTTTCGTGGCTATCATTGTTCTGTCTACAGCAGGGCGTTTTGGCTGGAGTGTTTTTGTAGGGGGACCTCAACTCGCTAGGTTATCTTCGTCTTGGATCAGGGGATTTTCATTAGTTTCATTGCGATCTATGATTACTTCATTTTACTGTCTTGTAGCATTCAGTTTCTTTATTTTGTATGTGCAAATCTGATATGGTTGACGTTTGCTCATGCAGGGTAGGGGGCGCTTTAATGGCTTGGAGCTTGCATATGCCATAGAAATCACGTGAATCTTCCAGGATTGATCGGGATAGCTAAGATCGTCACTGTTACAGACTTCTACAAGCTTATCTAGGTAAAATCCACAGGTAAGTTCTTCTTTTCTGATCTTATTCCATTGTACCTTGCTGAAATTTAACTATTTTTCTGAAAAGTCTTAAACCATAAAAAACTTAAAAATCAAATAATCAGGGAACCGTCTAATATTTTTCCAAACCATTTCTGGGTTTCATAGATCGATCCTCCCCCTAACTAAATCAACTGAAACGCTGGTCAAATTCCTCATAGATTGACCTAGATCTGATTTTTCAGCAAAAAACTGCATAACCCTAAAAATTGACCTGCTAGGGTTTTGAGTTTTTCTAATTTCTGACTTCACAGACGGATAGATCGGGTCTTGGGCAATTCAAATCAACCCCAACGCTGTCAAGAGGCTCACCGGTTTGACCGAAATCTGAGAAATAGACTGAAATTGCCCTAGCGCCCTCAATGAAAATTTGCCTTTTCCGGAAGTAGGTTTTTCTGAAATCTGACATGATAGGTTGATAGATCAGGTCCCAAGCATCCCAAAACACCCTCAATGCTGTGCTAATTCATCCTGGTTTTCCCTAGATCTAAAAAAATCAGTTTTCAGCCTCCTAGCCCCATCATCAGATTTTGACTTTTCTAGATCTGATTTTCCTACTGTTTTCCTGATTTGGGCTTGTAGATCAGGTCTCCCTGATCTCTTCTCATCCTCAACGTTGAGCCATCAGCCTTCTGGTACCCCCTAAAACTTCAGATCTGCCCTCCTAAGCCCTAGCGCTAGCCATCCACTGAGCTAGTTTTCCTGTACCTTAGCTTTTTCGGATCAACTATTGTCTGGGTTCGTAGATCAAGGTGTCTCCCAGGTGGGTTTTCTGAAATGTTGTCTTACTGCTGACTCCATTGCCCAATGCATACAAAGCACTAATCTCCAAGCTAGCGCTGCCCTTAGGCTCTTAGCCTTTTCCATCTACCAACATTCACTGATAGCTCAAACACCTTTTACTTAGTCTGATTTCTAGGTACTGGATAGTCCCAACTCTGTTCGTGCTTGCTCTGTTATAGTTACGTGTCCCAAGACAGTTGCTAGTACCTAAACCCTAGAGCTAGGGTTCCCATTCACCTTACACCTTAAGTACCCTGAAGCCCCATCTGATCTTCTGGTGTCTAGGTTTGATCTCTCCTGTCGAGAGCAGATCCGGGTCTCCCCCATTGTTGTCTTGGACTAGGATGACCTAAAGTGAAGACTGCCTTGATTGGCGTGACAACCATCCATTTGGGAGTCTAGGCAGTCGTGGTTCCACCCCTTAATTGCTTGCCCCTCTACCATCCATTCTAGATCCACCTTAAAAAGGCAACTACAAGGCAGGTGATAACACCACCCATCATATTGCCTCTTTCTGCAAACTGATGGCTGATTTTAATGTTCGTCATGAGGATGACATTATGATTTTTTTTTCCATAACTTTGGAAAAGAGGATGCAATGACTTGGTTCTGTGGTCTGTTGGATGAATCCATAGATTCAGTGGCAAATTTTTTCGAGAGGTTTCTCCTCCGCTGGCATGATGGGACAGTAGATGAGATTGAGCATATTGCTAAAGAATATGATGCCCTCATCCCTAGGCTCCATCTTGAGCTTAAAGAACAGATTGTTGAAGATCAGAGTGAGGGAGTATTACAAGAACCCTTGGTTGAAGACATTACTGAAGAGATCTCGGATATGACTAAAGAAGTGAAGCTGCCCCAAGTTCATGAACAACTTCATGATGTAGATGAGAAGCTGCTTCAGGTATATTTTGAAACAAATAACATTTGTGTTGCAAATCTGTCTCATGAAAGTCTCGTGAATGACAAAGGTCAGATTGGAGAAGGGCTGTCCATTTCCTATTTCAGCCCTCTTCAATGTTATATTGATAAAGCATGCAATCCAACATGCTGTATGGTTAAAAATTTGAATGATCTCTTATGTTTGTAGCAGAAGCTTTTCTATGACAGCCATGCTTTGATGGTGTTTTCGGGTCAGATCTACAACATTTTTTATGAGACCTTGTTTTGGTTAATGACCAAACACAAGGGGAGATGTTATGTTGTTAACAAGGAGCTGAGATGGGTCCATTACTTGTATGCATACACCTGACGTGTGCTAGTGTCATGTTAGAGTAGATAGGTAGGAAGAAAAATAAAGCTCCTGCGTGAGTGTTGTTCGCCGATTGCATAACAGCAGCAGAAACGTTCCGAAAGCTGTCTCCTCACTTAGGAAAGTGGGAGAGGTGTGACCTTGGGGGCAAGCACAGAGCTAGGTACTATCACCTACTCCTAGCTCCTCCGTTTAGGCTAACTCCTAACAAAGCCAAAGGGGGGTAGTCTCTAACAAAGAGTTTTCTAAGGTTCAATGTGGTTAAAGTATTTTAATAGGTTGTGTTGCCGCCTAATTCGCACCTCGGGTAACGTGGCAGAAATCTTCAAGCCACTAGGTGCAACCTTGGGGGCAAGCTCGAGCCAAGTGCTGTCACCTGATATTCAGCTCCTCCGTCTAGGCCAACTCCTAGCGAAGCCAAGGGGGATGGACCCTAATGAAAAATAAAATCTAAGGTTTTTACTCTACAAGAGAAGTAGTTAATTCTAGGAATTTTAATATGGAATGGATGAATTTAAGAAATTACCAATTACTGCCAACAAAATTTAACCAGTAGCAACACCTTAACTCAAATTAGATACACAAATTTCAATGACACATTGCGAGATTAACTTATGCAAATAAGGAACAGAAAAGTCCAGTGCCAAAATGAAAAAAGTGCTTGCAAAAATGGGTTGCTAATGTAGTCTCAGTTAAAGTATTGCAGTGTCTCGGTTGGTAAATTTTTAAATTATTAAATGAATTGATTAAGGAATGGGTAAATTGTGGGTTTGGCCCAACAAGTCAAGTCCCTTCGAACTGAGTGCTAAAGCAGTAATACCAAGTGTCCAACAGGGCGAGGATAGACCTGCTTAGTGCCCCCTGACTCTGTAGTGATTACTCTTTGCAACCTCCCGAGTTCTCAAGAAAATTACCTGTGTGGATTTTCCTATTATATCTAGTAACTCGTATCCCTTTCTGATACAGCCAAGTGATCAAACAAGTTGCAGCGCTGTAGAGCATACGGGGAAGAAGTCTTGGTTTATTTTAATTAGAACAAGTTTTCTGATTTAGAAAAAAAAGATAAAAACCTTGGAGTCTCTTTCCAAATTCAGTACTCGGGCAAGCCCTTATCCACGAACTTGTACTTGGGAAAGCAAGAGGGTTTATTTCAACTTAGCAATGCATAACAAAATTGTTTTTGTTTTTTAATTACTACACTGCTCAAATCTTTTCCCTTATGGTACTTCGGTATGGCGCAGTGGGTAAGTATTCAGATTACTTTTGCACAACTTAAACACATCATGAAATGATAAAGAAAGACAACTATGCTACCAGCATATAAGAAAACAGAAAATGACACCGACACAAATCCCCCAAGGGGGATGGGGACCGGGCTCTACTGAGCCTACTCAAACTTATTTTTATTAGTCGGTTACAATACTTCAGCAGAGAATGCTCTTTGGTCCTTGTTATCTGGGATCCAAAGGCTTACAACATGCAAAGGAAATAGGCCCAGCTAAGGGGAAAGCCTCCTGGGAGCTCCAGATGTTCGAAAAAGCTAATTTCGGGTAGAGTTTCCTTCTCTTTTTTGATGGGCCTGCTAAAAACCAGCAAGCATATGTCAGTGAAAGATGCCCAAAAAACACTTTGGAAGTGTTTTTGGGCACCATGCAAAAAATTTATAAAAAAAATCTAAGTAACTACTGATTATAAAAACAAGGAAACAACTAAGTGAGGTAAGCTAGAAAGCTTACCTTCTTAGGATCTTTGCTTGCCTCTTAAGAAGAATGGAAAGCAAATCTCAAGCACAAATTGCTAGATCAAACTTTAAAATGCATAGAAACTCTTTCAACAAGCTTTTTTAATTTTCAAATTTTTTAAACTTGTGGAAAAAGGGAAAAGTAACTAGATCTAGAATTTTAAAATGTACCTTTGAAGCAGACTAAAAATAGAAACTTTTAGACATCAGATCTACCTTTGATATGACTTTAAATGCTAGATCTAATATGGAAACGTTTGAAACCGAAAGAAAATTTTAAGAAATTTGTGGATCAAAAGTTAAAGAACCCAAAGTAGAGCAAGCAATAAAGGATAGAAAACACCTCCTTGGTGAGATCAGAGGGACAAAGCTTATTTTCCAATTTTACTGAAAGAAAGGTAGAGCACATTTGCTCATCAATACTCCAGCTTTAGCTTCCTGTAAAAGATTATCAACACTAGCAATGGGGATTAAAAAATACCTGTGTAAACCGAAAGAGACTACAACAACAATGTAGATCCAAGCATGAAATCATACATATATCAAATAGTCTTCCTCGACTTGTAATAAAAGAGTAACCTAACAAGAATTACCTTTTATCTCTACAAAAACACCATTTCCTTCCGAAAGCAAGTTAATCCCAAACATATGCAAGCATGAAAACAAATACAGGTTACCTCACAAATGTAGAATGAGCTCTGTCCAAACATCCATAGATCCCACACAAAAATTGCCTCCAAAGCCTTTTATTCACAATACTCAATAAAACTGTTACAACATTACAAGCAGAGGTTCCACCTTTTTCCTCCTGAACAAAGGAGAAGAGACCAGCTTATATAAGAAAAGGGAGACCCAAGGGGGCCTCATCAATACTGAAGCTCAAGATCAGTTAAGCTTGAGTGATCCAAGGACTCGGTGGTGTGACATCTCTGACTGAGAGAGTAAGTCGAACTATACAGGAAGGAGAAGCTGCCACATATTTTAAGCGTGAAGTGTCAAAGGCTGGGCGTTACCACGTCAACTTGGTGGAGCCGTAACCTCACTACAAATGAAATCCTGTCCTCAAATTAATGATCAAACACAGAGTTCAGCATATGCCACGTCTTATTGAAACAGCCCGCAACTCCTTTTGATGACGCCGCCCTTGATTTGTGCAAGATGTAATTCATAAACACGGGCCACCATAATGACATCACGCTCCAAGGTTGGTGTATCTCATTATTTCAATGATTCGCTGCCTGTTACAACTCTTAAATCAGATGTCGAGCCCAAGTGCGAGCTGACACATCGCATACAATATGCCTATTCAACTTACCATGTCAACATTTGGAGTGATGCGTGCAACCTTCACGTGGGCATGTGCATACCATTGAACGACTTAGAATTAATTTTCCAATCCCTCCACGCTGTTAATACTCAGCCAATCAAACCACCAAAAGGGCAGGGCGTGGGCCATACATTGAGTCATGCGGCGAAGAGGTGAATTGGACATAGGCATCACCTCCAAACTTTGGTTAAGGAAATGATATAACAGCCCAAATTAACCTGACGCCTTCATCCTTAGGAATCATGACCAAGGGAACCACTATGCCAAGTCATCCATTCACCAATATTTTAATAATGAATTGACTTTTTAACCTTTGACTATAGCATCATTTTGTCATATTTTAACATTAAAATGCCACTTTTATTCACTTCTAGCCCAAATAATGCCTTACGTGGTTTTTCGGCTGCCCGACTGATGTAGAAAGTGGCCCCATGGGTAAAGTGGACGCTCCGGGTGTGAAAAAGAGTGTCCCCACGTCAGAAATGGACTCCGTCTCTGACTTTTATTACAATCTGAAGTTTTTTAATTAAACCATTAAAAAATGGCTTAAAAAAAACGGAAAAAAAAATAAATTATTCTTTGCGGAAATTGACAAAACTCTAGGGGGACCTAGTATATGTCCATACGACTCAATTCGAATGCCTAGTGTTGCCGCCTAATACACACTTTAAGACACAGGAAAGTCTCCAACCTGCTGTGTGTGTCCTTGGGGGCAAGTTAGAGCTGGGGACCACTGTCACCACAGTCCGCAACTCCTCCGTTTAGGCAAGATCCCAACAGAGCCAAGGGGGGTAGTCCCTATGGAAAAACTATGTTCCAGGTTTATTAATTAATTAATGATTAATTAAAGGGATCTTTTCTTAAGAAGAGGCTAAGACCTTATATGAAACAAGACCAGTGCCTAGATAATGGAGTCAAAATATTTACAAGTTACAAACTTAAAAGAATAAGAATGATTATCTACAGATTAAATTATCTAACCATGAGATAAATGAATGATACAATTATGAACAATAAGGAATCAAGTATTAAGCAATATACAGATGATTCACCAATGTAGACAATGAACAAGATTTACAATATGGCAGAAAAATGCTTTA
>LPNX010384256.1:0-14623 GCA_001517045.1 Pseudotsuga menziesii | reverse complement strand
GCATGGGTGGTAGTTAATAAATTTTTTAATGTTTAAAATTGTATTTGGTAGATGATTTTATTATGCAAACTCTAGATCCATCCATTCCAATATTCCATCTTCACCGTAAGTAGTGATCAAATTTGAAGGGTGGGTCTTAATTTCAATTGGAAGGGTATTTATTATTGGAGCCCTTCAAATATGAAGGGAAATATACATAATTGTACTTCAATTGACAAGTATAAATTAACTAAACCCTTTCACCCAAAAAAATGCCAAAAAAAATATTGTTCTTTCAATTTTTTACAATGTTTAACAATTGAGCACCCCCTAATATTTACATGAAAAATGATATATTTTCAATAAAAAATATTTTGAACACATTAAATTGTAATATGTGTATCATTAATTTTACAGGTCAATAATATAACAACTATTCCATTGTATTTTTTCAAGTTGGAGCACACTCGCATTATACAAAAAATCTACCTACACTATGTCATAACCATATTGGGGCACCCACCTGCAATCCAAGCTTGAGAGATGTAAAAATGATATGGATTGGGCACCTAAGAAAAAATAATACAAAATTATGAAAATATTAAAAAAAAATTCCTACATACCAAGCAACTTAGCAACATACCAAGCAAGTTAGCAAATCTAGCATAACCGGGGTTAGGCCATCAAATATTTGTGTTCAACACTTGTCGTGAAAGCATACATGTATGGGATGTAGGGGAAATGGAATCAATACTAAGTCAATTGAATCCTTGCAACTCACTGCATGTCTGAGTCTCAACAATCCTCCTTTTAAATTGAACTAAAATAGCAAAAGAAGTTTATTAATGGTCGAGATTTGAAAAAGTTCTAGGTGTGAGTAATTAAGGGCTCGAGGCTCTAAAATTAGTTGTGTTTTGTACCAATACATGATTAAGTGAATAGACAGTCAGGGGTAGGAATTTAAGTTATTTAATGCAAACAATTAATGTGTATACCTCTATGTCAAAACCATTTTCCATTTTAAGCAAGCCACTACCCTCTTTATTATCTTACCAAAAGGCATGATAATGAGGAAGAAGACCTAAAATTATGGACTTCACCTTCAAATAATGCTTTGCAATCACATTGGTAAGGAGTGATAAGAAGATCACAACAATACAACATGTCAAAATCTCAGTTGATAGTGTTAATTAAAGACATATATGGTAAATTTTAATATGATACTTACTTATAGTTATATCTTACTCTTTGTGTCTTGACTCTTGACAAGTTTAATATTTTATGGTTGTC
Source organism: Pseudotsuga menziesii (assembly GCA_001517045.1). NCBI lineage: Eukaryota > Viridiplantae > Streptophyta > Pinopsida > Pinales > Pinaceae > Pseudotsuga > Pseudotsuga menziesii. Next base: position 13,354 of record LPNX010384256.1, on the reverse strand, counting down.
TCTACACCTTGACCCATTTCGTATTATAAGGTGAGGATGTGCATATCTAATAATCATTAGTTATGACTATGAGATGAGGATTTAAATGGAAGAGGATGTAAACACAAGTAATTTTTATATGTATTTTGGTGGCGCTCAGGACAAATGTTGTGAGAAGCGACAATGTTTGGAAGGATGGAGGGAGATTACATCACGATCATGCCACACATCAAATTGAAGACTATTCTTGAGCCAACAATTGTTTTTTTAATTTTATTAATAACCATTGTTTCTCCTATCTTGTTCCCATTGACACCTCTCTATAGCAATGCATAAATTGACCTCTGCACAGTTTGTGATCCTAGCTACATGCCATTATTTGTATTTGCATGACATCGAGTGTTGTTTATAATTGTCCCGAGTCCATGATATTCATGTAATAAATGAATTCTTGTAGAGGAGGACTCCTTAAACTGGCGTTTTGAATTTCATTTTGACGAAAAAATAGTCGACATTTGTAGCAAGGTTCACATAGGTAGTAGGCACAAAGTTTTGAGCTCGTTTTAGGCCTAGTAGTAGACTACTAGTTGTTCTTTTTTGTTGTAGTTGTAGTTGTTGACACATTGTCACACTTTAGATTGGCTAGTGCCTTGTTGTCATCAATGATTACTGATCATATTGCACAAGTAAGCAGTGAGTGCATGACATGAGTGAGTGAGTGATTATAATTTATCATATTTCCAATATGTTGAATGACTAGTTGAACTTTATAAAATAGGAATTTCAATATATTGAAAAATTTATATAGATGGGTAATTTCAAATATTGCGCTTCTTTTAAAATGTTAATATAATTTTTGAATTTCTTAATTGGAAGGGTAAAATTCAGATTTAAACTTTTTTTGAAAGGCAATTTTAACTTTACATTTCTGGGAGGGGCTAGAACCCTCCCCTCTACCTGGAATTTTGGGTGGTTCTCAGAAGAAAAGCGAAAAATATTATCCCTAGTTTGGGTGGTTCAATTTTGATGCAGGTAAGCAGGCGATGATATAATTATGTTGGCTATGCATCTGCTCATCGATGTTCCCACAATGAGGTGGAAAAAAATTAATGAGCGATCCATCTGAACATAGAGTCCAATAACAACAAAATTATGCTCCTGATGCATGCCCTGCAGGGACAGGGTTTGACCAATGCTTGTATAAAAAATCATCTCTTTACTCCCATATGAGGTCAAGGACTTGTCAATGCTTTTGCTTGGAAAAAGCGTTTGGTCTTTTAGGACTCTGGTAAGCTACTGGTTGCTTTCCTGACTTTAAAAAAAATAAAAAATTAGGAACAACTACAGAATAAGAGTAGAATAAATATTGCAGAACACATAATACACCACTTCTCGATAACTCCCACTCATAACAGGAGTAAGCTATCTACCCGACCATTTGCACCGGGGCCCACTTGACTCCGTCCGGTAATAGATTACTCCATTAACTTTCTGTGACAGTGAGAAAAAGAACAACAGATGCTTCTTTTCTTGCATTTTCATTGCAGATCAATTCTACAACAAACTATTATTACACTCCGGTATAATGCAATAATGAAGAATACTAATTTACCAAATCAAATTGAATCTACAGACTGAACTCACCTAATCTGAAATTGTGTTCTAAAAACTTGTAATTTGAAATTCAATTGTTATAGATTTGATAACGCCATTGTTCTATGTGTATGCTAGTTTAAAACTTTAACCTCCGTGATCATGAAGGATAAAGAATCCAAGGTTTAAACCTGGATCAGGTTCCATAAAACAAACAAAGGAGTTGATTAATTGTTACAAGGAAGTTGGTAAAACGTTCCAAGTTCCAAGTTTTAGATCTTTCCAGTTGTTTTTATGGAGTTGACTAAAATTATATAGTTTTAAACATACATTTTCAATTTTTATAAAATTTCCAATCAAAACTTACAATTTTAAACTTGCACTTAAAAAACAAGAATTTTCATGGATAAATTTATGGATGGATGAATTTGAGAGCGCACTTGGTGTGAAAGTAGGTGTTGGAATCGATTGTTCTTGGTATCACTAAAAGGTAACAGAGTAAGCTATCACCTGACAGTGATGGCGTCAAATGGACCCCGGTGCAAATGGTCGGGTAGATAGCTTACTCCCTCATAACAGACCTAAACCTACATGAATCATCTCGGCACAGCAGAGCAGAATAGCATAGCCTAGGCTTTGTGTGTAGATTCATAAGTCCTCTTCCTCCTCATAGGACTCGTAGGACCAAGAATAAATATGGGAAGATAGAGTTTGGAGAACCCTAGCAGGCTAGCCGTGAGTGGGATGAAAAAGTGGAAAGTTGGGAACACAGACTCTGGAAAACCCTGGAAAGATGGCGCTGGGAATGCTAAGAGAGTGAGAACCTTACAAGAAAGTTGCTGTGAGAATGCTAAGAAGAGTGAGAACCCTACAATTTCTTGCAGTAAAGAGCAAGAGGTAACACGCTGGTTGACAAACCCTCAACAATGATTTTCTCGCCGGACAACTTGCAAGGTTGGTAAATTATGGAAATTCACCTATTTTATGCCTGATTATATAACTAATTATCCCATTGGAATGAAATTGGTTGGAGCTTTCCATAGAATATACTCCCATCCTAAAGCCCATACAAGTGATCCAATCGCCCCTAAACCTTATATTTTCCTTTGCGGAAGTTGCACCATCTGAACCAACCCCATAATTGAAATCCCTCTTTCTGCGAATAGGGTCAAACATATGTCAATAAACTTTGCATCAAGACCATGCCTGCTTCTCCAAACTTGAAATAACACTGCGAACACCACCATCTCTATCGCTCGCCCGCTCCCCCATATTCAAATCCCCACCAATGGTCCATTTCGTAGTTGGGAGTGAAGAAGCCATCCATTCCCAAACAATAAACCTATTAGCAGCAGGGTTGGTGGCATAAATAGAGAAAAAACCCAAATATGTTTAGTACAGTTAGTATTATTCTATTAGATTCAATTATATATTATATACATTATATTATTATCTATTAGTATAGTATATTATTTTTTTAGTATTATTTATTAAATATGTAATAAAGAGTTATAAGTGTTTCTTTTCTTTCTAGTATGTATAGTTAGTGTTTTATTATAGTATATATTGTATAATATAGTCTTATATTAGTATAGATTTCTAAATAATGCTTGGTGTTTTATGACTGAATATATAAGAAGTTGTTTGAATGACTGAATCATCATGGATTCTTATAGTGTTTTCATGTGCTACATTACATAGGGAATAGTCTCCATGCATAATGAATCTCATCCATCGCATAATCAATAACTAATCTGCATTCTATCCACAACCCCTATAAATATTTCACACAACTAATCTTTGCATTTATACAAATACTAAATAATATTGCGATGAACCTATCTTTTCATTGTCTCTAGCTGCTTTGCTTCCGGATCAAAATTGTGACTGACATGCATCTATGCAAAGGAAATACAATGGTAAAATATATTGGAACATCAATACAATAAGGGGAGCACTCCATAATGATAGAAAGCTCCCAATATAAATAAGCTGTGAAACTGAGGACTGTAAAAACCCTGCAATCCTTATCCCCGATATGATAAACATGAAGCATATCCTTCTTAGCATCTACAGAAGGTTCCTATAAATCCTCCAGTAGAACGCCTCATTTCCGAATAACCAAACTTACTGGATAGTGTGTTTCAGAGTAGGTATTGAAGTCGTTTGTGTGTGAGTGTTCATGTTGTATTTGCTCGTTGTCATTTTATCTTTGGGGATAATTGATCACTTCATGGTGTTATTGTTGCTCATTGCAGTCCTCAAAGGATGCGGGGATGACATGTTTTTTTTTTTTTTTTTCTGTTCCTCCTGTTCTTGAGGATGCAAGGAAAGTGTTTGACAATATTCCTGAATGGAATGTGGTTTTGCGGAGCAACATGAATGTAGGGTATGCTATGAACAATGGTATTTTGGATCCCAGCAGCTGGGGATGCAGGTTAGATCAGGACTAACAGCTATTGTATACAGAAAAGGCTTGTGTCTGTCTAACAGGTATAGACAGAAGCATACTGTTGGTGAAATTATAATTTATATGAGTGTAGATGTCGAACGCATTGGAAATTTTTCCTGGTACATGCATGATATGCATGATATCTGGCTTCTCCCTCTATAGGTACTCTTGGCTTTAGTAATTCTATACAAGAATATTGACATGGCGTCTATTGCAGGGCTGGTAGACACAGTTGGAATCATGGTTGGCAATACCCTTTTCTCTAAACTACAAGAGAAATATCAGGGTAAGATAATGGAGGCAAAGGATAGACGTATGAAGGCTACCTCAGAGATCTTAAAGAGCATGAGGATACTAAAACTACAAGCTTGGGAAACCTTATATCTACATAGGCTCCAAGAGTTGAGAAGGGTTGAACAAGGCTATCTACGAACATATCTGTATACCTCCTCTACAGTCACTTTTCTCTTCTGGGCGGCACCAACCTTCGTGTTTGCTATTACATTTGGTACCTGCTTGCTAATAGGGGTTCCATTGACAGCAGGTAAAGTGCTTTCTGCCTTAACAACTTTCCAAATCCTTCAGGTGCCTATATATAATCTCCCTGAATTGGTTTCTATGATTTCTCAATGCAACATGTCGTTAAACCGAATACCCACTTTTGTACAGGAAGAAGAGCTGCAATGCAATGCAGTAGAGAATCTACCTAGGGATTCAACTCACCTGGTAGTTGAGATCAAACATGGAGAATTTTCATGGGATCCAACCTCCAATGATCTCACGTTAAGGAGAATAAATTTGCAGCTAAGAAAAGGCATGAAAGTTGCAGTCTGTGGATCAGTTGGTTCTGGAAAGTCAAGCTTGTTGTCCAATATTCTGGGAGAAATACCCAAGCTATCAGGGATTGTGAAGGTCAATGGTACCATAGCTTATGTTCCAGAGTCTCCATGGATTCAAAGCGGGGAAATTGAAGAGAAAATCTTATTTGGGAACAAGATGAATATAAACAAGTACAAAAATGTACTTGAAGTATGTGCTCTAAAGAAAGACATAGAATTGTTTTCTCATGGGGATCAGAAAGAGATTGGAGAAAGAGGGATCAATTTGAGTAGCAGAAAAAAGCAAAGAATACAACTTGCTCGTGCAATCTACGAGGATACAGATTTCTATATTCTCGATGACCCTTTTAGTGTTGTTGATGCTCATACAGGAGCTCATCTCTTTAAAGTACTGCTCTCCATCTCCAATTAAAAGGATTGAATGCATTTGTAGAGTAGATTGTCAAAGTACAATTTTATTTGAATTTATAGTCCAATGCCTCGCCATCAGCGTACGGCAGGTCACTCTACCAAACCCAACTAGATATTATCGCTTCAAGACCAAGGGCAATTGGGATATATACCCTGGTTTGCTCTAAACAACCTACCAGAGGAGATCCATTACACTAGAGTCTTCATGTCTTCGTACGCAAACAATGTACAGCCTGTCATCAGTAATCACGTCAGCTGCCCATTTCAATTGCAGGAGAAATAAACTAAGTTGGTATGGAATAATAATTAGAACCAGCAGCGGATTTAGTTTACCAAATAATCTAACATGAGTTCCTTCTTGGAGTTCTGGGATCGAAGACAGTGGTATATGTGACACATTAAGCAGAATTTTTATCTGCATCTGGCCTTATACTGGTGAGCCCACTTTCTACACTTGCAAATTTGTAACCTTTATGTACAGAACAGTTTACTCTTTGAATAGGAAATTGCTAGTGTCAAGTCATGAAAAAGTGTTAGGGATCTTTTGGGCAACTTTGCATGTTATGCAAGATGGATACATAGTTTAAGTTGGGAGGAATGAAGATATACTAGGTGGTGCGTATTTATTAAATCTAGTTGGTGCACACCAGCAGACTTTGAATGCAATTGATGGAGCACAAATTTCAGCTAGGGGGATAGTGCCACAAACAGGCAATAGCAGAAGTAGATTATGCAATACCATGGACTCTTAATCTGATAAACCATATCAAATAAGGATGCAGAGGATCGAGCGATGTGAATCAATGAATTTAGATTTGAACAGATTGTAAAGGAAGAAGAAAGAGAAACTGGGAAGGTCAAAATGCAAGTCTACTCTTCTTTTATAATTGCAGCATATAAAGGTGCCTTGGTTCCTATCATATTGGTAGCACACATACTATTCCAGGTGCTGCAAATCAGTAGCAATTACTAGATGGCTTGGGCTTCCCCTCCAACCCAATACCAAAAGTCCACAGTCAGCAGTAGAGTTCTCATTCTTGTGTACATATTACTTGCAATAGGGAGTTCCATATGTGTATTGATAAGAGGTCTTTGCTTCTAGCACCTGCAGAAATTGAGATTGCACAAAGATTTTTCACAACCATGCTTACATGCATCTTCCATGCACCAATGTCCTTCTTCGATTCAACCCCAACTGGATGCATCTTGAATCAGGTTAGTACATGTTTGTATTCAACAAGCTTGAAATTGTTTGATAAGCAAAAGATAACTTAGGAAAAAATAGTTTGTTTGTGATGCTTTTGTATTGCCCATTTAAACAACAATTGTGAATGCAAACTATAAACATCAGCATCTATATAGAATTGCTATAGATTAGAGGTTTTAATATTTTTAGATTGATTCCACTTCAAGTCAATAATGGAGACTGGTAGTCTAATTGATGTGAAGAAATAGCTTGTAAAACTGATATTTCCTGCCGAGTGAAATCACCCTTCTCTATCCATAGGCATTAACAGATCAGAGTACTGTAGACACGGACATTCCTTACAGTTTGGGAGGGTGCAGTAATTCAACTATTAGGAATTGTAACAATCATGTCTCAGATTGCTTGGCAGGTATTCGTTGTTTTTATACCGGTCATTGCAATTTACCTCTGGTATCAAGTAAGTAACTTTGCTCCATGAAGCGAGTTTCTTGATTGGAACTTCTTATTATGGTTGCTCCTGTGAGAGACTCAGCAAAATGGTGTATGATGGGAGCCTTTCTAATTCCCGCCAATATAACCATCTCCCCATCAGATGAAATGTAGTAACGCTGCCAAGCAGTACCTCATTAAAAATACCATGTAGTCATATGGAGTGGCTCTGTCTTCGCTTGAATTTTCTATCCAATCTTGTATTTTGCGCTTCTTTAACAGTCCTAGTGAGCTTGCCAAATGGCACAATTGATCCAAGTAAGGACTATTCCTGGAAAGCTTAATCCACACCTAGTTGTTGCATATGCCAACGAGGGTATGGTGGTGTTCTCAGAAAGTTTCTCCTCCTTCATTGTGTGCAGGTCTTGTTGGATTGGCAGTAACATATGGATTGAATTTGAATATAGTATAGGCTTGGTTCATATGAAACCTATGCAACGTGGGAAAAAAAATGATTTATGTGGAGAGGATAATGCAGTATTCTAATATACCAAGTGGAGCACCATTGTTGATTGATTCTTCAAGGCTAAGTCAAAATTGGCCATCAACAGGAACAATAGTGCTTAAGAATCTTGAGGTGGGTGCAACAAAACCAAACTGGATGATTTATTTGAAACCTTATGCTATTGAGAATTTAACTTTATCATGGGAATGTAAGAGGAAAAGAAAGAAAGAATGGCGGGAAAGAAAGAAATAATAAAGAGAGCCATTGTTTGTTCCATGGTTGGCCCATGAAGGCAGTTATTTTGGGTCATTGTTTGATCCTTGGTTGGGCATCAAGGCCTTTAAATCAAAGTGTAAACAACATTCTCTTATATCAGGTGGTCTGTCTTGTTAGTTTTTTGTCAAAATGTACTTCACAGTAGAATAATTAACGTTGTATAGGCTGGAACCTACATCATTAGATTTAAGATCCAATGGATGTATATCTCAGCATATATAACATTTATTACATTGTTGAGGAGTGCATTTGTTTTGTTAAAGGGTATGTAGGGTTGACACACCCTGTAAGGGGGCATTCTGTGTTCTGCAGCTGGCCCATTATGGACAATAAATTGGGTCACTGTTTGCTTCATTGTTGAGCCATTAAAGTCGTTAAGTTGGGTTAGTTGATATATCCACAAAGAGTAAACAGTATCATGTCACATCATATGATTCATTGCTTAAAGAGGGAATCATTGTTTGTTCCAAGGTTGGCCTGTCTAGGTAGAGTCTACAATGGTATTTCTATAATGACTACCTAACCAAGGATGGCCCCTATAATTGCACAAACTGTAGGAAGTTCTCTTGTCTTGGCATCAAGAACTCTTTCCAAGAGAATATCTTGTATTCAAGATTCAAATAACCTTTGATCTTACATAATTTATTTTATAGAAATGCAAATATTGGTCTTGAAGCCCAATGTTTACACCTTCACAATCTACATAAAAGTTCTTGGGACAGCTGGGAAAGTGGATGAATCATGAATAAAAGCAGGTAGCACTATGAGTGTGAGAGGTGGGCAAGAGATGTGAGTGTAGCTTGAGTTGAGTGTGAGAGGTGCCCTATTTTCTGTCTCATCTATAGTCCAGTTATCCAATGTCTGATCTTGGTGAATAGACATTGATTTTGAAAACCAGTTTATTCCTAGAATCAAGTTAAAGAAAGAAGGTTAAGAATGACAACTCGACTACCGATCAGTGAAAAATTGTAGATTAAGGAAAGGTTAAAAGGGTTATACCTAGATCCATAGTTGGACCAATATTAATATCGATTTCTAGAGTTTGCAATTCATATGTGTTGAGGGTGACACATAGAATTTCCAATTGAAATAAAACTATCTTACTACCTAGAATCATTGTGAGTTACTGGTCAAAGCACATAAATAAAGCATGGGTGGACAATGAAGTAATACACCAGTCGATGATAGAACATCTCACACTTCTATTAATAGAATTCGCTTGGTACGCAAGTTAAGATGGTGATGCACATGAGAGAAAAAAAAGAGTAACAAGAGTCAGCGTGATAGAGTATTGTGCATGTTAAAGCTATTAAAGCAATAAAGTAATACAAATGGGAAGTTGAGTGAGTCATTTCAGCCGTAGAACCCAAAAAACAAAAATAGTATAATGCATGACAACTACTTTCCTTTCCATCTTGACAACCTTTTGTGATTCTATCCAGCATTTGTTTCCATAAATTCTTTTTGTTCTTTCCCTAGAAGAGGTTCTCTGTTGCATCCCAACAGTTATGAAATTCTTTGTTTTTTACCATTATAATTGAAGAAATATATCTCATATTTTTTAGCATTAATCCTTTCACTGGATGCTCTTTTATAGTTTAAGATGATTTCCTTTATTTCATAGGCTTCATGATGGATAGGTTTCTTGGCCAAACCTGGTATCATCTGCATTTTGCAGATGGGATATTGGTGGAGAAAGTGAGGACACTATCAACTTGGGAAGCTCCCCTCTGTTTTAAGCATCCTCTAATGCTCTTCCATGATCCTTGGCTATAATGATAGAGAGATAGGGAGAATGGTCTCCTTGAAAGGTTGAGAATTATTCTAGAGGAATCATATAAAATTCTTAATCCCGAAAACCTACGGTCATCACCTGGTAACATTTGTAAAATATGAACCAGGTGGGGCCTAAGACAATCCCCTGCTTTCAGGCCAACTGGCCTGACTAAATGGCCACGATGGTTATACTGCCTTTAATTCAACCCTTGTGAGGGAAATCTGGCCACTTTTGTGAAATCTGAGCCCTGGTGGGGGCTAAGACAATCCCCTGCTTTCACCAATCCAGTTAACCTCTTATGGAAGGTCTCCTTGATGAAGATCCCTTTGGGATTTAAATAAGATAGCTGGAGAGCCATTGAACCATTGAGCTTTATGGAAAATATATGCGAGGAGAGTAACAAACTTTCATCCAAAGCCTCCAGTACATTGAGAAATTGAAATTTTGAAGCACCCTTTTTAGGGAAGTCCAATAACCCTATTATAGACTTTGGTCCTATATTGCATGAAACTCCTAAATTGCCCATGTACTAGTACTGGAAACTTGTGGAAACTTGGAAACACCTCAAAAACTTCTCGTAAATCCCCAAGTGCCCATGAAGGGTGTGGTACTGATAGGAAGTTTAAAAATCCCTAATTTATAGTAAATGAAGACAGTTTAATCTCCATATTATTTCTAAACCTTCTACAAATTAACTTTTCATTCTTATTTTATTGCAAGATAATGTGTTTTAAATTTTATATATATGGGGTTGTGTAACTGCATTTCTACACGTTCCTGTTTCTGAAACCAGTACATGTTTTGTGCAACTTAGCTTCGGCCATATCATTCCTTCCATTTTTCTGGAAAGCAATGAATGAATAAGCTCATTCCAGAATCTCCTTTCTTGAATTCTTGCAGTGTTTCTAAAATGATTTTAGGTAGAATGTGTTTTATTTTATTGCCATCACCCCAGAAATCACCTTATAGGCCGTTTTACAGAGGAAAATTGCAGGGTTTCTAAAATGATTTTAGGTAGAATGTGTTTTATTTTATGCCATCACCCCAAAAATCACCTTATAGATCGTTTTATAGAGGAAAATTCACTTAAAAGGTAGCTAAGGAGTTAGCATTTTATTATATTGGAGTTAGAAATAAAAAGGTATTATTAAGATCTTTGAAAACTCTCTTAGGACTTCTTGATTCTTATACCACTTCGATCAGATCCTCCTTGATGATCTCACGATTTTTTGGAAGAAATCAGTTAGGAAGCCATATAATCTAGGAACTTTGTCCTTCTTCATCAATAAATGAGCTAATTGAACTTCTAAATATGAATCAAGAAGCAGGTTGTTGTCCTCTTTAACCAGCAAGGGAATACGAGACATGAGTGCAACTTGGTTTCTTCCTGATCAAATCTCTCAGTGGGGTATAATGATACAGGAGTGCATATTTGTTTTCTTACTTATCAATTTCTTATTCCTAAACCAGGCCTTCAAATGGAATTCTGCTTGCCTTCTAAATTCCTCTTGATCCTCACAAAGTCTCCCATCTGAGAGTAAAAGATGTTTATTTCTATTGTCTTGTCCTGAGAAGTTCCTACAACTTGAAAGCAAATGAAATAGGTCCCAAACAGTTTCAAATCTTAAAAGAAAAAACTGAGTTTATGTTCTGGAAACCTGAAACATAGTTTTCTATTTTTCCATAACAATGTTTGATGTTTTGTTGCAGTCAGAATATCCAAAACACATACCTTTATTAGCACAAATTCTTGAGGGACTTGTCGTAATGAGTAGCAATGAAGATAAGAAAAGGCATGAAAAAGAGGTATTTTCTATCATGTTTATAAACCTTTGAAGGATTTGTAGGAAGATTGTTATCACCATAACTTAGCTATATATGTAATACCTTCTGCTGATTCAGTCTTTTCTATTTATAATTTTGTATTCATGCCAGGCAATAGATGTTGCAAATGAGGTTATTGACAATATTGATAAAGATGAATTAGCAAAATATTTCTCAATGAAAAGTGAATCTGAAGACGAGGATGCAGATGTATGTATCTATTTCATTTCATACAGATTTCATCCTTTTTTTCAATCTTGGACTGCAGATCACTTTAAACTATTGAACTATAGACATGCTTATAGCATCTGCTAATCTGTATCCAGGAAACCAAGAAGAAAATGGAAGCTCTCCGTGACCAGTTAGCAGATGCACTCTATAGAAAGGGATTAGCACTAGCAGAGATTGATTTGTCAGAGGTAGTTTATTTTTTGTTGTTGTAAATTTCTAGGCTGGCCCTATGATTTTTTTCAGTTTAAGTTGGAAATTTTCCTCGCCTCGTAACAGATGTAAGGTTTCTTTGTTTTATACATTGATGTCATGTCATTTTTATCGAAGTTAAAATCTTTTCATATCACGTCAATGTCTGAAATACACTTCTCTTTGTATCTAGATGAAAAATGCCTACTGTGTCCTTAGATCAATAAAATGAACTACAAAATGATTGCTTTGTGTCCAAGTTGATTTTACAATTACTATTATTAAGGATAAATAATATTTGCTAACAAGAATAGTCTATGATATGATTTAATTAGCTATAAATTAGTATTAAGTGGAAGGACGTGATAGACATGATCCTTTAGTCACCGGTGCAAGAAAAGTAATATTCTTGTTCTCCCATTGGAACAATTCTAGTCAAGTTGGATTATTTATTATAGGTTTCTGTTTTGATCAGCATGTTGGATTTAATGTCCATTTATTGTCAGGGATAGGAGTTACGCTCTAAAGTTACAGCATGCAATATTGATGTGGTGATATTAATCTTGTGTTTTAGTCTAATAAAGTGCTGTTAAGTATTGATGAATATGTCAATAGTTATGGCAATCATAGCAATAAGTGGTTGGGTATGAGACAATGCCATACATATGAGATTAATTATTAATAAAAATATAAATCAAGGATTGCATTTCTTTCTGATATCATCCATGTCCTCTCATCATTATTAGGGGCATATTCGAGGATGTGCAGTGAGTGAGCAAAATGTGAAGAAGAAGAAGCATGTGTAACCGCTCTTTATGACATGAGAGCCATCATCAAGAAGACTAAACTGTTAGATGGAAAATTTGCATATGTTGCATTGTTGCACAAGGAAGAGGTTATAAACGGGAGATTTATACCTGAAACAAAAGATTCTAAAATATTTTTTGTAATTATTTGAAGATTAACTCTGACAGTCAGTCCTTGCATTTCTAGAGAAAGAATATCTTCCTGTGAAACTCTGTCCAGCTGCTTCTCCTGGCTACCACCATCACCTTCGTCCCATACAGAATCTGACATTTGAGTATCTGGAATGGGTCAAGAGATATGTTTTCTTCAGGAGGCTCATTCGGCTTGCCCCGCGAATTACAGAAAATCAGCAGCGGAATCCGAAAGTGCCTTCGTTTTCTCTACTTAAATATTAGTCATAAACAGGGTAAAAAATGGCATCTGCAGACTTGAAAAACACACTTCAGGAGGCTCTAAAGGCCCTCTACCACCATCCCGACCAGCAAATTTGCAAGGACGCTAACAGATGGTTGCAAGAATTTCAAAGAAATATGGAAGCATGGTAGGTATGTATTGTTATTCCATCGTTTTCGATAATTAATATGATTTGAGCATAATAGGGCATATAAGGTGAGATATACATTCGACAAATTATTACATACAAGTTGGGTTATCAAATAGCTTTGTTTCAGTTGAGTGTTTTTTCAACTTCAGCAATTATAAATAGTGATTTTAGACTTATTTCTATGCTCTAAAATTATTCAAATGCTTGAAATCATCTAATAATGAAAGCGGAAACTGCCATTTCAGCCCTTCTCCATTTATCAAATTCCACTGAATATGAAACGATGTGAAC